>WNWK01052273.1:0-12230 GCA_009830355.1 Cherax destructor | reverse complement strand
TCTTATTTCTGGGTAGCTTTGTTAGTGGGATGGATTGTGAAGGACCTGCCTAGTATAGGCCAACAGGCCTGCTGCAGTGTTCCTCTTTTCTTATGTAAACACGTGCAACATCTGGGAATCTTTATTGTTTCTGCCATCAGTGGCTTTATCAATACAGATTCTAGTACAAAACTTGAAGAGAGTAGAACTATATACAAAAGATGAGGTAATAAGTCCCTCGGCCTTGGAGTTGGTGTGTTCAGCACCGTAGTTGTGGAGATTCTGAAGAACAGGCAAGGAGGCTGGCGCTTAAATAAGCGCCAGCTGATAGGGACAGGTAGCAGACGAGGGCATAGTCAAGTTTTGTCCTAGAATCTGTATTGATAAAGCCACTGGATGGCGAAACGTCTACAGTAAAGATACCCAGATGTTGCACTTGTGTCTAATTTTCATCTTGTTGGTATTGTGTACCATACATGAACAACGCTGAATCATGTAGGAGTTACGGTGAGTGTGTCTGCAACTTAATGAAGTCAGGTGATCGAGATGTTCAGTGTATCGGTTCACTTAATGGTGAACCGATAAAAACACCTAAATTCTACGGAAGGAAAGTATTTTCAATGTGATCTACAAAGTCGCTGCCACGGACGGAGAGGTCGACCAACATGTAGTTCAATATGATCTACAAAGTCGCTGCCACGGACGGAGAGGTCGACCAAGTAGTTAAATCGGGATTTTTTTCCGTCGCAGGAGATTGATGGTTTGTTGTGTTGGTACTTTAGTAAATAAAGATGTAACGTCGAGACTGGAGAGCTTCTTGTTTCTGAGGTTAATGTTTCGTATGTGACTGAGTGCGACTGATAGGGTCCCAAGAGTTTTTCTAGATGCATTGCTAAAATCCCTGCTGGTTTGTAAGGGGTGCTGATTATTCCCAATATATAAGCAAATTCTCTCTTCTCAGATAGATATGTTTGTGACTTCATTAATCCACTGTTAAGGCGACACAATGTCAATGGAGGATCGCATTAAACTGTATTTGTGCCTTTATCCTCCTGATCACGTCTTGTACAATAGTGTTCCTACACTTGTACATCCCCCTCACCTGTACATTCTCCTTTCTAAATTTCACTATCCATTGCACTATAATTTGATTTAACTCTATTAATTTATCTCCATGATTGGGATTGTTTACATACTGTAGTTTTTTTTACCCTGACTTTCTGCAAGTTGAAGATGTATTGCAAGGTTGTCTTAGCACTGCAAGTTTGTCTTAGCACTGTAAGGTTGTCTTAGCACTGCCTTGTTCGTTTGTGACCCGTGGCCTGGTTGGCAAAGCTCTCGCTTCACACGAAGAGGGTCTGTGGTTTGATTCCCGGCAAGGATAGAAACACTGGACGTGTTTCCTTACACTGGTTGTTCACCCATCAGTAAACATGTATGTTTAGTCGACTGATGTGGGTCGCATCCTGGGACAATACTGACCTGATTTGCCCAACAAGCGGTTTTCTATAAGAACATAAGAACAACATAAGAAAGGAGGAACACTGCAGCAGGCCTGTTGGCCCATACTAGGCAAGTCCTTCACAATCCGTCCCACTAACAGAATATTTGCTCAACCCAATTTTCAATGCTACCCAAGAAATAAGCTTTGACAATTCTACCCACTCATGCGCGAGTCCCACTCAAATCCAACCCCTCTCACTCATGAATTTATCCAACCTAAATTTGAAACTACCCAAGGTCCTAGCTTCAATAACCCTACTAGGCAGACTGTTCCACTCATCAACTACCCTATTTCCAAACCAATACTTTCCTATATCCTTTCTAAATCTAAACTTATCTAACTTGAATCCATTATGCGGGTTCTCTCTTGGAGAGATATCCTCAAGACCTTATTTATATCCCCTTTGTTAATACCCATTTTCCACTTGTATACCTCGATCATGTCTCCCCTCATTCTACGTCTTACAAGTGAATGTAATTTTAGGGTCTTCAATCTTTCTTCGTAAGGAAGATTTCTAATGCTATGTATTAATTTAGTCATTCTACGCTGAATGTTTTCTAACGAATTTATGTCCATTCTGTAATATGGAGACCAGAACTGAGCTGCGTAATCTAGGTGAGGCCTTACTAATGATGTATAAAGCTGTAATATAACCTCTGGACTTCTGTTGCTAACACTTCTTGATATAAATCCCAGTAATCTATTTGCCTTATTACGTACGCTTAGGCATTGCTGTCTTGGTTTAAGGTTGCTGCTTACCATCACCCCAAGTCCTTCTCCAATCTGTATGGCTAAGTTCTACGTTATTTAACTTATAAGTGCTTGGGTTATGGACACTCCCGAGCTTCAGAACCTTGCATTTATCTACATTGAACTGCATCTGCCACTTTTCTGACCACGAATTAAGTTTGTCTAAATCTTCCTGAAGTTCTATGACATCTATGTTTGAATCAATTATCCTACCTATCTTCGTGTCGTCGGCGAATTTGCTCATATCACTAGTAATTCCCTCATCAAGGTCATTGATATATATTATAAATAACAATGGGCCTAAGACTGATCCCTGTGGAACACCACTTGTTACAAGTCCCCATTCGGATTTAACCCCATTTATGCACACTCTCTGCTTCCTATTGGTGAGCCATGACTCGATCCATGACAGCACTTTTCCCCCAATGCCATGAGCTGCCACTTTCTTTAACAGTCTCAGGTGCGGTACTCTATCAAAAGCCTTACTAAAGTCTAAATATACAATATCGAATTCTTTATCGTGATCAACAGCCTCAAAAGCTTTACTGAAGAAGGTTAATAAATTAGATAGGCAGGAACGGCCCCTCGTGAATCCATGCTAGGTATCATTAATCAAATTATGGTTATCTAGATGGCTTCTAATAATATCAGCTATAATTGACTCTAGTAATTTGCCTACAATTGAGGTCAGGCTTATTGGGCGGTAGTTTGACGGTAGTGACTTGTCCCCTGCTTTAAAAATAGGAATTACATTAGCATCTTCCACATATCAGACACTACACCTGTTTGAAGAGATAAATTAAAAATGTTAGATATTGGTTCACAGAGTTCCATTTGCATTCCTTAAGAACCCTTGCAAAAGCTCATCAGGACCCGGCGATTTATTTTGTTTCAGTCGGTCCAGCTGTTTCATAATCATTTCGCTAGTGACTGTGATATTACATAATTTATCTTCTTCTGGGCCTCTGTAAAAATTAATTACTGGGATATTATTATGTCTTCCTGTGTGAAAACCGAGAGAAAATAATTATTAAAAATAGAGCACATATCATTCTCCTTGTCAGTAAGATGCCCAAAGTTATTTTTAAGGGGACCTATCTTATCCTAACTTTTGTTCTATAAACCTGGAAAAAACTTTTTGGGTTAGTTTTGAATCCTAGCAACTTTAATTTCATAGTACCGTTTAGCTTTTCTTATTCCCTTTTTAACGTCCCTCTTAATGTCAGTATACTGATTTATAAGATGACCCTCACCTCTTTTATGCGCCTATAAATTCCTTTCTTCTGCCCTAAAAGATATTTGAGCCTATTATTCATCCATTTTGGGTCATTTCTACTTGATCTAATTTCTTTATACGGGATAAATGTTCTTTGGGCAGCCTGTATAGTGTTAAGAAAACTGTCATATTGATACCTCTCTTCTTCACCCCAGTCCACAGTTGATAAGTGTTCTCTAAGTCCATTATAATCTGCTAAGCGAAAATCTGGGACCATTACTGAATTATCCCTACTATCATACATCCATTCAATGCTAAGGTAATTGACTTGTGGTCGCTTGAGCCGAGTTCCTCTGTAATTTCTAAATTATTAACAAGGGTTTCCTTGCTTGCCAGAACCAAGTCAAGTAGGTTATTTCCCTTGTAGGTTCTGTTACAAACTGCTTCAAAAAGCAATCCTGAACTACTTCTAAAAGTCGTTAGATTCTAAATTCCCTGTCATGAAATTCCAATCAATCTGACTAAAGTTAAAGTCCCTAAATTACTACGTTATCGTGTCTTGTGGCCTTAACAATTTCCTCCCAAAGTAGTCTCCCTTGTTCCCTATCTAAGTTTGGAGGTCGGTAAATCACGCCTAAAATCAATTTTTCACACCCTCTGAAAATTCTATCCAGACAGACTCTGTATGTGTTAATTCAGACTTTATACCCGTTTTTATGCAACAATTTAAATGATCACGGACATAGAGTGCCACCCACCCCTTTCCCGATACTTCTGTCTACTTGGAACAATTTAAAACCCTGAATGTGACATTCGGCAGGCAAGTCCCGATTTTTCATATTAAACCATGTCTCAGTTATTGCAAAAACATCAATATTACCCGTACTTGCAACTAATCTCAACTCGTCCATCTTATTCCTAGCACTACGACTATTGGTGTAATATATATTTAGAGACCCTCCTTTCTCTTTACCCTTCCTGCTCATCTCTGTTTTTCCACTATACCTATTACTGTCCTTGTCATCTAGTCTCACTAGCTTTCCACTATCCACCTTATTCTGCCTATTACTAGTTCTCCTACAACTTATAATATTACTACACTGGGACTTCTCTGTTTTCCCCCCAAAACCCATACCACTAACTATTTCTAGTTTAAAGCCCTAACAGCTCCCTCCACTGCAGTTGCCAGTGCCCCCACCCCAGACCTGGATAAGTGAACCCCATCCCTGGCATACATGTCATTTCTGCCATAGAAGAGGTCCCAGTTGTCAATGAATGTTACTGAATTTTCCTTACAGTATTTGTCCAGCCAGCAATTGACACCAATTGCCCTGGACAGCCATTCATTTCCAACTCCTCTCCTTGGCAAAATACCACATATGACAGGGTTCCCACCTTTCTTCCTAATTATGTCTATTGCTGACCTAAACCTGCTAGTCAGGTCCTCACTCCTACGTCTGCCAACATCGTTGCCTCCAGCACTGAGACAGATAATAGGATTGCTCCCATTACCTCTCATGATGTCGTCCAGACGGCTAACAATATCCTCCATCCCAGCCCCAGGAAAGCAAACCCTCTGTCTCCTACTCCTATCAATCAAACAGAAAGCCCTATCCATGTACCTAACCTGACTGTCCCCAACAACAACAATGTTTTTACCTTCCTTTGTGTCTTTCGTCGTGACGCTCCCAGAAGTCGACTCACATTCATCGGGTAGCACGGAGAATGGGTTCGATGTTTCCACAACATTCTCCTGGGTCTTCGTTGTTTCTACCTCTCCACCCGTCCTCTTGAGCCTTAACTTTGTCCCATGCGTTTTAGCCACTGTCCAGGTTCCTTTCCTGGCTTGAGGATTCTCAACAGGAGGATTACTACGAATCCTCTTGTTTTCCTCAGTCAGTCGCTGTATCTCAAGCTTAGCTACCCTCAGTTCTTCCTTCAGCTGCTGGTAGAGTAGCTCAGAGAGGACATCTTCTTCAGATTGACAGAGAGCATAGTGGTATGTCATTGATGTCAGCTAGTCCTGTACACCTTGTACATGTACTTGTTGAAATAAAGATATTATTATTATTATATTATAACTTGATTCAATGCATTATGGATTAAATTGTGGTTAAGAGGCTTTTCGCTGTTCCTGCCTCGAGATCTTGTATCCAGAGGTAAACATACAGTCTTTGCTTGATCGTCGCAATGCCCATTTTCTTCGCTATTTTGACCGCTTCCATGGCCTTCACGAACAATTGCTAATGTTAATAACATTTATTCATTTAATGGTCAATCCCTTTTATTACTTACCTTTAATATCCATATCTGCGTTCTTATCACGTCTTTAAACATACCTTCCCTCTACGTTCACCGCGTATCGCGTTTTTCCGTCTTTCTTTGGGAGGTTCTCACGATTCAAGTTTGCCCCTGCCCTCTGTCATGCCCAGGGGCAATGACCACACTGACTCAGCTTCCCAGTCATTTATTCATAAACTTCCATCAGTACTCTCAATGACTGGTACTAACATTGGTTAGTTAGGACTCAACAAATTGTTTTCTGTCAACCTACAGTGAGATTCATCTTTTCACCGCTGTTACCTGGAGTTTACCTGGAGAGGTTTCCAGGGGTCAACGCCCCCGCGGCCCGGTCTGTGACCAGGCCTCATGGTGGATCATGTTAAGCTTATTGAAAACCACACTTTGTTGTTTGATAATCTGACACACAATTCACTCAGATCAGAGTTTTACGACTCACTCGCTATGGGTTCAACTCCCACCCGTTCCCAGATTTGTTTGCAATCTTGTTACTACAAAATCGTAAGTCAATCCACTCAACGATACCACATGAAGCAAGGCCAGGTACCTCTGCGACGACTCACAAACTGACATCTACAGTGCCCTGACACACATACTCTCACATTCTAGCTCAAAGTCCTGCCTATAAGCAGACTCACTCTTTGATTTTGTGTTGGAAACTAAGCTATTGCCCCCCCCCTTCCACTTAGACTTTAAATGTGTAACCACGCTGACTCCCACCATCTGCACTTAACCTTCCATTCACTTTCACATAATCCCAGTGCTATGTTGCACATGCAGATTTTAATGCATATTTTATAATAATAATAATAATAATAATAATAATAATAATAATAATAATTTTTTTGAGAGAGTTAGAGCTAAGAAACTGGCAGCAATAATGTTGAAGGATCAGTTATGGAAAGAAAAGGGAATATAAATGTATAAATTCAAGGATTATATGGATTAACATAAGGGTCGGATGTGAAAAGTGGGTTATAATAAGTGTGTAAGCACCTGGAGAAGAGAGGAGTGTAGAGGAGAGAGAGAGAGAGAGAGGTTTTGGGAGATGTTAAGCGAATATGTAGGAACTTTTGAGCCAAGTGAGAGAGTAATCGGGGTAGGGGACCTAAATGCTAAAGTAGGAGAAGCGTTTAGAGAGGGTGTGGTAGGTAAGTTTGGGGTACCAGGTGTAAATGATAATGGTGAGCATTTGATTGAACTTTGTATAGAAAGGGGTTTGGTTATAGGTAACATATATTTTAAGAAAAAGAGGATAAATAAGTATGCAAGATATGATATAGAGCGTAATGACAGTAGTTTGTTGGACTACGTATTGGTAGATAAAAAACTGTTGGGTAGACTTCAGGATGTACATGTTTATAGAGGGGCCACAGATATATCAGATCACTTTATAGTTGTAGCTACAGTGAGAGTAAAAGGTAGATGGGATACAAGGAGAATGGAAACAGCAAGTAAGTGAGAAGTGAAGGTTTATAAACTAAAGGAGGAGGCAGTTAGAGTAAGATATAAACAACTGTTGGAAGACAGATGGGCTAGTGAGAGAATAGGCAATGGGGTAGATGTATGGGGTAAGTTTAAGAATATAGTTAGAGTGTTCAGAGGAAGTTTGTGGTTATAGGAAAGTGGATGCGGGAGGAAAGAAGAGAGTAGTAAGAGTGAAAAAGTTAGCATACGAGAGGTTTTTACAAAGTAGAAGTGATGCAAGGAAGGAAGAGTATATGGAGAGAAAAAGAGAGGTTAAGAGAGTGGTGAAGCAATGTAAAAAGAGAGCAAATGAGAGAGTGGGTGAGAAGTTATCAACAAATTTTGTTGAAAATAAGAAAAAGTTTTGGAGTGAGATTAATAAGTTGAGAAAGCCTAGTTAACGAATGAATTTGTTAGTTAAAAATAGGAGAGGAGATTATTAAATGGAGAGTTAGAGGTATCGGGAAGATGGATGGAATATTTTGAGGAGTTGTTAAATGTTGATGAAGACAGGGAAGCTGTGATTTCGTGTATAGGGCAAGGAGGAATAACATCTTGTAGGAGTGTGGAAGAGCCAGTTGTGAGTGTGGGGGAAGTTCGTGAGGCAGTGGGTAGAATGAAAGGGGGTAAGGCAGCTGGGATTGATGGGATAAAGATAGAAATGTTAAAGGCAGGTGGGGATATAGTTTTAGAGTGGTTAGTGTTTCTATTTAATAAATGTACGGAAGAGGGTAAAGTACCTAGGGATTGGCAGAGAGCATGCATAGTTCCTTTGTATAAAGGAAAAGGGAACAAAAGAGAGTGTAAAAATTATAGGGGAATAAGTCTGTTGAGTATACCTGGTAAAGTGTGTGGTAGAGTTATTATTGAAAGAATTATGAGTAAGATGGAGAGCAGGATAGCAGATGAACAAGGAGGCTTTAGGAAGGGTAGGGGGTGTGTAGACCAAGTGTTTGCAGTGAAAAAATATAGGTGAACGGTATTTAGATAAGGGTAAAGAGGTTTTTGCGGCATTTATGGGTTTGGAAAAGGCGTAGGGTTGGGTGGATAGGGAGGCAATGTGGCAGATGTTGCAAATGAATGGAATAGGAGGTAGGTTATTGAAAACAGTGAAGAGTCTTTACGAGGATAATGAGGCTCAGGTAAGAGTATGTAAGCTAGAGGTGGATTATTTCCCAGTAAAAATAGGCCATAGACAGCGATGTGTGATGTCACCGTGGTTGTTCAATATATTTAAAGATGGAGTTGTAAGAGAAATGAATGCTAGGGTGTTGGCAAGGGGTGTGGGGTTAAAAGATAAAGAATCTAACACAGTTGCTCTTTGCTGATAACACAGTGCTTTTGGGAGATTCTGAAGAGAATTGCAGAGGTTGGTGGATGAGTTTGGTAAAAGAAGGAAATTAAAAAAGAAAATAAGAAAGAGTAAGGTGATGAGGCTAACAAAAAAAATAGGTAACGGAAGATTGGATATCAGATTGGAGGAGAGAATATGGAGGAGGTGAATGTGTTCAGATATTTAGGAGTGGATGTGTCAGCAGATGGGTCTATGAAAGATTAGGTGAATATTAGAATTGACGAGGGAAGGAATGTGAGTGGTGCACTGAGGAGTCTGTGGAGACAAGAACTTTATCCATGAAAGCAAAGGGGAATGTATGGGAGTATTGTTATACCAATGCTCTTGTATGGGTGTGAGATATGGGTTGTGAATGTTGTAACAAGGAGAAGGCTGGAGGCAGTGGAGATGTCATGTCTGAGGGCAATGTGTGGTGTGAATATAATGCAGAGAATCCGTAGTTTGGTGATTAGGAGGAGGTGTGGGATTACCAAAACTTTTATCCAGAGAGCTGAGGAGGGTTGTTGAGGTGGTTTGGGCATATAGAGAGGATGGAACGAAATAGAATGACTTCGAGAGTGTATAAATCTGTAGTGGAGGGAAGGCGGGTAAGGGTTGGCCTAGGAAAGGTTGGAGGGAGGGGTAAAGGGGTTTTGTGTGCGAAGGGCTTGGACTTCCAGCAAGCATGCGTGAGCGTGTTAGATAGCGAATGGAGACAAATGGTTTTAGGACTTAACGTGCTGTTGGAGTGTGAGCAAGGTAACATTTATGAAGGGATTCAAGGAAACTGGCAGGCCGGCCTAAAGTCCTGGAGATGGGAAGTACAGTGCCGGCACTCTGAAGGAGGGGTGTTAATGTTGTAGTTTTATAACTTTAGTGTAAGCACTCCTCTGGCAAGACAGTGATGTAGTGAGTTATGATGAAAGTTTTCTTTTTCGGGCCACAATGCCTTGGTGGGAGACGGCCGATGTGTTAATAAAAAAAAAAAAAAAAAATAATAATAATAATAAAATAATAATAATTAATATTATTAATTATTATTATTATTATTATTATTATTATTATTATTATTATTATTATTATTATTATTATTATTATTATTATTATTATTATTATTATTATTATTATTATTTATATTATTATAATGACCATGTGCAGCCAGCTGTAAGCCCAATAAACGAACCAAAAGTAATAATAATAATAATAATGATAAAAAGAATTATAATATTTTTATTATTATTATTATTAATAATAACAATAATTTTTAAATAAAAATACTATTATTATTAACAAAAATAATAATTCACAAAGAGGTGTATGTTTGCCAGTATGCATACACTGAGGCTACTTTAATTCCTATTTTAGGTATTATAATTTTTTTTGAGAAGTGGAGAACAGGTTGCACACGGCCTTGATGACCCTCGTGCAGTTGTGCAGTCGATAGGTGCTAAACCTAACTAGCTAATCAAGCAATAAAAACTAATAATAACTTTAGCTGAATATTTGCTTCTTGATGACAGTTCACAACTGAAGTAAGTGTCTGGTTGGCTTACCTTGGTGTGAGGCAGTGAGTGTCCTACCTTGGTGTGAGGCAGTGAGTGTCCTTGAGATTGGTGGTATTAGCCACTCTGGTGAGTGCGACGTTCCTGACGTCACTCACAGTGAGTGCGAGGCACTAATGTCACTCACAGTGAGTACAAGGGAACTAATGGCACTCACAGTGAGTACAAGGGTACTGATGTCACTCACAGTGAGTGCGAGGGCACTAATGTCACTCACAATGAGTACAAGGAACTAATGTCACTCACAGTGAGTACAAGGGAACTAATGTCACTCACAGTGAGTACACGGGACTGATGTCACTCACAGTGAGTGCGAGGGCACTAATGTCACTCACAGTGAGTGCGAGGGTACTGATGTCACTCAAGTGAGTACAAGGATACTAATGGCACTCAGTGACAGAGTGCTATCGTCGCCCTCAGAGGTATAAGTTACTACTCAGGAGCTCGAGAAACCGGAGTAGGAACTTCACAAGTGTGTGAAGGACCAGGCATCACACTAGATGGCCAGAGATGAATCTGAGTGGCCAAGCATCACTCAGCAAAGGGGACCACTCAGGTGGGCGCCAGCCAAAATATCAAACATTCAGAGGAACGATCACATTTTCTTTACAATATTTCGTCTAGTTTATATCATTCTTCCGTTTCGTACTCTCAGATTTCCCAAGATTGATTTCTTATATGACTATATATGATTTATCAGATTTATTATTCCATTAGCAATTTAAATAACATGTAAATTTATCTGTTGTTTTCATATAAAAAAAATTCTATTAAAAATAATAATGAACATTTTCTAGTCAGATTTTTATTTCTAGTAAACAGAAGTTTCAATTATCAGTAACTTTTATATTATAAATAATATTTTCTGTCACTAATGGAGTATTATTCACTTTATTATTCTGGTGATGGATTTAAAAAAACATATACAAACAAATGTAGTTACCGCCGGGAAGGCTGACACACAAGCAACTCATGGGAATAAAAATGGTGAATTAAAAGGCCTGCACTATGAGGAGAGGCTGATGGAACTAAACCTGACTACCTTGGTAAAGAGAAGCACCAAGGAAGATAGTTTTTCTGAGAAGTGAATTTTAAAGAACCAGAATCAAGGGTACAGATGTGGAAGAATAAGGTACAGATGTAAGGTACAGATGCGCCATAGGTAAGGAAGAAAGTATTTCTCGAGCACCTGGGTGCTTGTAAAGCTAATATTATATTGAAAAGGAAAGGATGGCACTAAACTTTAATACACAGCTTCAGGAGTGTATACAAGGCCCAAGTGGCCAGACAGTAGTGATAAATATCAAATCTAGGAGCGGGCCAGAAACTAAGTCTCAACAACCGCTAAGAAATCTCGATGAGAAAAACCACACACACACACACACACACACACACACACACACACACACACACACACACTCATACCTATTGAGTTTTACATCAAGGTAACAGAAGCAGGACAAAAAAGAGAGAGAGAGAGAGAAAAAGAGAGAGAGAGAGAGAGAGAGAGAGAGGTGGGTAGATTGCATTTTCTTGAACTGTAAGAAAGGGTTTCGACACAGTTCCACACAAAATATTAGTCAAAAGCTAGACGAGGAGGCAGGAATAACGGGAAAAGCACTGCAGTGGATCAGAGAATTACTCACAGAAAGAAAACAACGAGTGATGGTATGTGAATAGGTATCCAAAGGGAGCGTCTGTGACGGGCGGGATTCCATAAGGGTCAGTCCTCGGACCGATGATGTTTCTGATATAGTTGAATGATATGACTGAAGGAATATATTAAGAAGTACCCCTGTTTGCAGACGATGTGAAACTAATGAAAATTCAAGCGGACGAGGATCAGGTAGGACTTCAAAGGGATCTGGACAGGTTGCAAGCCTGGTACAACAAATGGCTTCTGGGGTTTAACCCCGCCAGGAGCAAAGTCATGATGACTGAGGAAGGTCAAAGAAACCACTGTCAGAGTACAGCTTAGGAATCAAAGGCTGCAAACCTCACTCAAGGAAAAGGAACTTTGGGAGAGGATGCAGCAACAGTGTAAATATGGAAGCCACACCTGGCAAGGACGTCAAGAAATTAGAAAATGCAAGGTTTGCAACAAGACTAGTCCCGGGG
>WNWK01052272.1:0-12230 GCA_009830355.1 Cherax destructor | reverse complement strand
TGTTACAAATGACACGATATCTATTAAAATAGATATCTCCAGTAAATAGAAAGGAAAGCCCTTCTAGCATCCAGCCTGTTACTGGGCTTTTGCAACAAAGTCAGTATCCTGGTTCAGTTATCCGACATATTATATAGATTAAGGGGATTACAACTGATAGGGTACTAACCAAAGTAAATGATTTAAAAGATTTATTAACAAAGTGAAAATATCTAGGGTAACGTAGTAAATCAAATATAAAGATATTACGATATCAATTAGGATAATTAGGAGGGTAGCTCCTACACTGCTCTCATATATAATAAGTCTGTGCTGAGGGCACATATATATAACTGACTCAGAGGTACCATCAGGTACAATGTCAGAAATAACAATAATATATAAATAATAATAAATGTGTGTACGAGTGTGCTCCCGGTAACTATGACTCGACTCAACCAGTGTACGACAGAACAACTTCTCATAAGCTAGCTGTACTAACAAATGACAACCAGAACAGCTTGATTGTCTAGTAAAATGACCACTTCGCAGAACAGCACTATAACAGGCAACAGCAACACAGCATCAGGAACAAGGAGATAGAAAATCGAACCTAACTGGGGACCATCAGTAGATCCTCCAAAACAGTCCTAAAACTCCCTTACTACTGAAACTAGGTTTAGCATAAACAATCCCAAACTGTGGCGATGCACAGATGCCTTATCGAAGTAGGTCCAGAGCTAGAGCTTGAGACCTGAGTTATCAAAGAGTGTCGAAGTGACACACAACCCAGAACAAAGTCGAATAATCACTGTCTAGTCTATTCTCTGTGAACAGAGTTACACAGAGTTCTGAGAAGTATGCTTCGCCTCACCAACGAGTGCATACTCTACCCAACAGAGTCTAATGTCGAGAACAACAAGAGTGAGGAGTTGACTCGACGAAGGCAGCAGGCCAGAGAGAGAGATGAAAGAGGAACCACCACCCAGCACAGGTGTGTCCAGAGACTGACTCCCCCACTCAACAAGACGCCGGCCGCGTAACAGTCGTTTGCCAACACCAAGGCAGTTACTACACACTCTCGAGCACAACAAAATATAATATCCTACCTAATATATATAGCTAAGTTAAATAAGAGTCTAATAATAATATAAAGCAAAATATTAACGATTTAGCTATAATCGAGAATATTCGCAATATAAAATTATAGAAAATTGAAATATACATTATATACATTGAGGCCCAGTTCAAGGGGCGCAACAGTGAGTGTGTGGTCATAGTGAGTGAGGTGTGGTCATAGTGAGTCAGGTGTGGTCATAGTGAGTCAGGTGTGGTCATAGTGAGTGAGGTGTGGTCATAGTGGTGGTCATAGTGAGTGAGTGAGGTGTGGTTATAGTGAGTGAGTGAGGTGTGGTTATAGTGAGGTGTGGTTATAGTGAGGTGTGGTCATAGTGAGTGAGGTGTGGTCATAGTGAGTCAGGTGTGGTCATAGTGAGTGAGGTGTGGTCATAGTGAGTGAGTGAGGTGTGGTCATAGTGAGTGAGTGAGGTGTGGTCATAGTGAGTGAGTGAGGTGTGGTTATAGTGAGTGAGTGAGGTGTGGTCATAGTGAGGAGGTGTGGTCATAGTGAGTGAGTGAGGTGTGGTCATAGTGAGGAGTGAGGTGTGGCCATAGTGAGTGAGTGAGGTGTGGTCATAGTGAGTGAGTGAGGTGTGGTCATAGTGAGTGAGGAGGTGTGGTTACAGTGAGGTGTGGTCATAGTGTGTGAGTGAGGTGTGGTTACAGTGAGGTGTGGTCATAGTGAGGAGTGAGGTGTGGTTACAGTGAGGTGTGGTCATAGTGAGTGAGTGAGGTGTGGTCATAGTGAGTGAGTGAGGTGTGGTCATAGTGAGTGAGTGAGGTGTGGTCATAGTGAGTGAGTGAGGTGTGGTCATAGTGAGTGAGTGAGGTGTGGTCATAGTGAGTGAGTGAGGTGTGGTCATAGTGAGTGAGTGAGGTGTGGTCATAGTGAGTGAGTGAGGTGTGGTCATAGTGAGTGAGTGAGGTGTGGTCATAGTGAGTGAGTGAGGTGTGGTCATAGTGAGTGAGTGAGGTGTGGTCATAGTGAGTGAGTGAGGTGTGGTCATAGTGAGGAGTGAGGTGTGGTCATAGTGAGTGAGTGAGGTGTGGTCATAGTGAGTGAGTGAGGTGTGGTCATAGTGAGTGAGTGAGGTGTGGTCATAGTGAGTGAGTGAGGTGTGGTCATAGTGAGTGAGTGAGGTGTGGTCATAGTGAGTGAGTGAGGTGTGGTCATAGTGAGTGAGTGAGGTGTGGTCATAGTGAGTGAGTGAGGTGTGGTCATAGTGAGTGAGTGAGGTGTGGTCATAGTGAGTGAGTGAGGTGTGGTCATAGTGAGTGAGTGAGGTGTGGTCATAGTGAGTGAGTGAGGTGTGGTCATAGTGAGTGTACGGCTTTGATCTGTTCCACAGGCTCAGGCTGATACCAAAGTTAGATTATAATGCAGTGAGAAACCAGAGACGTAACTGAAGTCTCTATTAGTTCAGAACTGTGTGACCCTTTTGGGTTTAGCTCTTAGTTATGATTATAATAATATTGGTTCAGAAGGAACTGCCGTTTCGAGAGTATTCTTCCAGCAGTGGAAGTCATACGCTAAAAAAATATATTTTTGATAAATGATAAATGTGAAGATATAAGGAAGTAATTGAGAGAATCTTGTACTGGATATAACACAAAAAACACTCTTTAAACCCTTTCTAAAATATTCATAAACACAACAAAAACTAGGGAAAGGAAATAAGATGTACACACTGGGAGAGTCAACCTCTGGACAAAAGTGATCACTGGTGTGGATGTTACAACCTGGCCAGTACAACTGTCTTAATGTATTCAATACTGCTGTTTTATGTATTGTTGTCATCTTGCTCTACTCTTCCCTTATTTTATTGTATTGTTCTTATGTGTTATTGTACTGTTTTGTGTTGTTCTGTTGTTATTATGAGTTACTTTTCTTGTGTTATTGTACTGTTCTCCACAATATTATCTACATCAAACACTTCAAACTTTCCATCCCACGGATGGAAACATAAACCACACCTGACTATGACCACAAATCACCATGACCTCACTTAACTATGACCACACCTGACTATGACCACAAATCACCATGACCTCACTTAACTATGACCACACCGTTTTTGTTGCAATTCGTCATTGTTCATATGCAAGGCATTGAAACTTCCACAAATAAACACACATCTATTCTTCAACACACATCTATTCCTCAACACACATCTATTCATCTCGTCCCTGGAGACATAGGAGTCATATGATAACGACATATAAAATACTGAGATGAATCGACAAGGTGGACAGAGACAGAATGTTCCAGAGATGGGACACAACAACAAGGGGACACAACTGGAAGTTGAAGACTCAGATGAGTCACTGGGATGTTAAAAAGTATTTCTTCAGTCATAGAGTTATCAGTAAGTGGAACAGTCTGGGAAGTGATGTAGTTGGGCAGGCATGAAGCTCATGGAGCAGGGAGAGTGACCTAGTAGCGACCAGTGACCTCACTAGGTGAAGTCCTAGTGAGGTCATATGGTCATAGTCACATTGATGTGTGGTGATAGTGAGGTGTGGTCATAGTCCACAATTCCAACTTCCGGTTGTTTTGGTGCTTTCTTAAATTCCGTGTGTCCAGAAGTCCATCTGTGTCCCCTCAGATGAACTCCCAACTAGTGGTCTTGGTTAGGTGTGGTCATAGTGAGGTGAGGCCATAGTGATTTGGCTTATGTTTCCATCATGGGTGGTCGTAGTGAGGTGTGCTTATAGTTAGCTGAGGTCATAGTGAGGTGTTGTGATAGTCAGAGGTGGTTCATGTTTCCAGGTCGCCATCCGTGGGCCCCCGGATGTCAATCATTCCACACTTCCCAGTTCCAGTTGTTTTGGTGCTTTCCCTAGTTTCGTGTGTCCAGAACTCCATCTGTGTCCCATCAGATGAACTCCCAGGTGTGGATCATGATGAGGTGTAGTCATAACGAGGTGAGGTCAAAGTGAGATGTGATCTTAGTCAGGTGTGGTGACCTAGTAGCGACCAGAAGCTGTGTCTCGAACCCTTCAACCACAAATAAACGTGCAAGGATACTCACACACACACACACACACACACACACACACACGTGTGTCATAGACAGGTGTGGTCATAGTAAGGTATAGTGAGGTGTGCTCATAGTCATATTGAGGTGAGGTCATAGTGAAGTGTGGTCATAGTTAGGTGAAGTCATATGGTCATAGTCATAGTGAGGTCATATGGTCATAGTCATTGAGGTCATAGTCATAGTGATGTGTAGTCATAGGTGCGGTTCATGTTTCCAGGTCTCCATCTTCCGGATGTCAACCTTTCCACACTTCCTACTTTGGTTGTTTTGGTGCTTTCTTAGTTCCGTGTGTCCATCTGTGTCCCCTCAGATGATCTCTCAGGTGTGGATCATGGTGAGGTTACCTGTCATCTTGCTCTACTCTTCCCTTATTTTATTGTATTGTTCCTATGTGTTACTGTACTGTTTTGTGTTGTTTCTGTTGTTATTATGAGCTACTTTTCTTGTGTTATTGTACTGTTCTCCACAATATTATTTACATCAAGCACTTCAAACTTTCCCACTGTATCTTCCTCAACAGTGTCTCCCACACTGATTATTCATGTCACTCCAAGCAATTATCTTCCAATGCTCAATATTCCTAACACAATCACTTGTATCCACAATACACACACACAAAAAAACAGTGAATCTCGAATAAAGTCGACCATCATGGTAGACTCCATCTGTTGACAAAAGGAATTTCTGCAGCCAGGCCTGCAACCTGGCTAGTTCGTCTCATTGTTACTGTCTTTATTATTGCTGTATTTATTACAGTTGTGTCACTGTATACGGCTTTGATCTGTTTCACAGGCGCAGGCTGTACCAAAGTTAGACTTAAGTATAGTAATGAGATTAATTAAGTTATTTTTGTCTGCAAACAAAAATATTATAATGAAAAAACAGAAGTTATTACACAAACCTAACTTGTGTACACTGCTTCTGTAGCTGACACAGTTTTAATGTGTCTACTTAAACAACACTGAAGTGACTATGGGCTCAGAACTGTATGACGGAACGGCAGTTTGAAAAGTATTCTTCCAACAGTGAAAGTCATACGTTTAATAGAGACTTTATTGTTAAGGATTGATTTCCAACAAATTCGACAGCATAATTACATACGTTTTTGCCTCGATAGATGGCTTTAATGATACAAAAATCTACCAATTTGGGAGAGATGATCTATTGACAAAAATAATGTTACCAGAGGATCATGCAGCAGCCTGGTCAACACGTCTCGTTAATATCTCACACAAACTTACATTAGTGAATATCATTTAACCTATAAAACAGTTTAGGTAGAAAAGCCTGTGACATTTTATAATGATTTATAATACAACCTCGTCAGTCGTACTAACCCTAAAACAGGGCTACTCAACTACTATGAACAAAGGTCCACTTGGACAAGTACCAATGTATGCAAAGGTCCGGATACATTTTTTACACGCAGTCATGAAAAGCAGCAAATCCGAGTATAGGTCAGTCAGTGTACTCATCATTTTCTATGAACTTCAGTTTCAGTCCTCGTCTTATAAAAATTTACAAAATGTGAAGATAAATAGTGGGAAAAAATAATTTTTACATTATATCGCACAAGTTTTGGTTTGATTTTTTTTTACTCATATTGGTTTAGAAGGAGTTTTCAAAATGAAAAATTAATATATATATATATATATATATATATATATATATATATATATATATATATATATGTCGTGCCGATTAGGTAAAACTTGCTATTTTGGCTTAAATAGCAACGCCCTTCTTGCCATATAAGACAAGTGAAAATTTGTGTATGCAATAATTTCGCCAAAATCATTCTGAACATAACGACAAAAATATATTTCATTGTGTTTGTTTATTATTAAATTAATGTTAACGTATCTAAAAAATATTTAGTTGGGTTAGGCTAAATTAAATTGCGCTTGTTGTTATAAGGTTAGGTAGGTTTTCAAAGTTTCTCTTGGTACAAAATTATAAATTCTTACATTAACATGATTGAAAAAAATATATCTTTAAACGTATAAGAGAAAATTTTAGAAAGGACTAAATTTTAGATGAGTTCTTGCTAATTGACCAGTTTTACCTAATCGGCACGACATATATATATATATATATATATATATATATACTGATTAACAGAATGATATATAATAAAAATTACACTACAATAGGATTTGAGGTCTTATGTAAAAAAAATCCGAATTTTAACATGTAAAGATCAAGAAGACTGATGTAATGTGTGTATGAGTGTAGGAAAGTTGTGTTTGTATGGTGTATGTGTCTCTGTGTACTGTTGTTCTGTTATGTTTAGTGTTAATTCCGGAAATCTTGGTACTAATAGAGTAATAACTCGTGGAAGACAGTGGTGGAGGTGTTCACTGGTCATACAGGAACGGAACTTGTTCTTCACCAAGTTCATAGTTGAGAACGCAGCAGCAGCAGTAGGTGGACCCAAACATTGTGAGAATCTGGACTGCTAATCTATGAAGCCTGGGAAAATTCGCAAGGTATCCTTCCTTTGACCAAAATGTTTCTGGTGCACAATCACAGAGTACTTGTCTCAGCCTCACAGAGTACTTGTCTCAGCCTCACAGAGTACTTGTCTCAGCCTCACAGAGTACTTGTCTCAGCCTCACAGAGTACTTGTCTCAGCCTCACAGAGTACTTGTCTCAGCCTCACAGAGTACTTATCTCAGCTTCGACTGAGAGTTCTGAGATACCAGCCACTAGAAAAGGGTTTTGAAAGAACTCCAGCAACTGTTTTCCAAGAACAAAGTCATCAAAGCGTAAAATATTTAGAATCTGTTTCATCATTACGTTGCTCCAAAAGTCTGGGGAAATGTAAAAGTTGCCTCTGAACATCGTTAGCGAAAAGTTCCAATTACTTCAGGAAAGTTCGAATTGTTACGACCATGTTGAAGATCGTGATCGTCATAGCAAGCATCGACCTCAGTTAAAAAGCTTCGGAGTAGACAGTGTTGTAGTGGTGACGTTGATGGAAGGAAGTTTACTAGCTTCATAATAGTGTTCATGAGGTCATCATACTCATCTCTCAGACTGGCACACAGTACTGATTGATGGATAATGCTGCGATAAGTTATCATGTCGGGATTATCTTCCTTTAATCTTGCGACCAGTCCCTCTCTCTCGACCAACCATGGCTGGAGCTCCATCTGTGGTCACTGA
Organism: Cherax destructor; assembly: GCA_009830355.1. Classification (NCBI taxonomy): domain Eukaryota; kingdom Metazoa; phylum Arthropoda; class Malacostraca; order Decapoda; family Parastacidae; genus Cherax; species Cherax destructor. The sequence continues at coordinate 4,923 of WNWK01052272.1, read as the reverse complement.
TATGATGCATTTGACATCAATATTTCTAGAACCTAACATGCTTTTCAAGGATCCATATATATCCTCTCCTCGTGTTATTCCTTTAAGGTCGGTCACACCCAACAAGTCCTGGCAAAAATCAATTTCTCTGCATCATAATGTCTCATAACTACCATGAGTCAGGGACACGCCAGGTGGCGTTCTGGGAGAGTCTGGGATACGCCAGGTGGCGTATTGGTCTGGGATATGCCAAATGACGTTCAGCGAGAGTCTGGGACACGCCACGTGGCGTTCTGGGAGAGTCTGGGACACGCCAGGTGGTGTTCTAGGAGTCTGGAACACGCCTGGTGGCGTTCTGGGAGAGACTGGGACACGCCAGGTGGTGTTCTAGGAATCTGGAAAACGCCTGGTGGCGTTCTGGGAGAGTCTGGGACACGCCAGTTGGCGTCCTGGTGGAGTCTGGGACACGCAAGGTGGCGTTCTGGAGAGTCTGGGACACGCCAGTTGGCGTTCTGGAAGAGTATGAGACACGCCAGGTTGCGTTTTGGGAGAGTCTGGGACACGCCAGGTGGCGTTCTGTGAGAGTCTGGGACACGCCAGGTGGCGTTTTGGGAGAGTCTGGGACACGCCAGGTGGCGTTCTGTGAGAGTCTGGGACACGCCAGGTGGCGTTCTGGGAGAGTCTGATACATTCTAGGTGGCGTTCTGGGAGAGTTTGGGACACGGAAGGTGGCGTTCTGGGAGAGTCTGTGACACACCAGGTGGCGTTCTGGGAGAGTCTGAGACACGCCAGGTAGCGTTCTGGGAGAGTCTGAGACACGCCAGGTAGCGTTCTGGGAGAGTCGGGGACACGCCAGGTGGCGTTCTGGGAGAGTTTGTGTCACGCTAGGTGGCGTTCTGCGAGATTCTGGGACACGCAAGGTGGCGTTCTGCAAGAGACTTGGACACGCTAGGTGGCGTTCTCGGAGAGTCTGGGACACGCCATGTGGCGTTCTGGGAGAGTTTGGGACACGCCAGGTGGCGTTCTGGGAGAGTCTGGGACTCGACAAGTGGCGTTCTGCGAGAGTCTTGGACACGAGGTGGCATTCTGGGAGAGTCTGGGACATGCCAGGTGGCGTTCTAGGAGAGTCTGGGACACGCCAAGTTGCGTTCTGGGAGAGTCTGGGACACGCCAGGTGGCGTTCTGCGAGAGTCTGGGACACGCCAGGTGGCGTTCTGCGAGAGTCTGGTACACGCCAGTTGGCGTTCTGCGAGAGTCTGGGACACGCCAGGTGGCGTTCTGCGAGAGTATGGTACACGAAACTTGGCGTTCTGCGAGTGTCTGGGACACGCTAGGAGGCGTTCTGCGAGAGTCTGGGACACGCCAGGAGGCGTTCTGCGAGAGTCTGTGACACGACAGGTGGCGTTCTGGAAGAGTCTGGGACACGCCAGGTGGCGTCCTGGGAGAGTCTGGGACACGCCAGGTGGCGTATTGGTTGAGTCTGGGACACGCAAAATGGCGTTCAGCGAAAGTCTGGGACACGTCAGGTGGCGTTCTTGGAGAGTTTGTGACACGCCAGGTGAGGTTCTGCGAGAGTCTGGGACACGCTAGTTGGCGTTCTGGGAGAGTCTGGGACACTCGAGTTTGCGTTTTTCGATAGTCTGGGACACGCCAGGTAGCGTTCTGTGAGAGTCTGGGACACGCCGGGTGGAGTTCTGGGAGAGTCTAGGACACGCCAGATGGCGTTCTGGGAGAGTCTGGGACACGCCAGGTAGCGTTCTCGGAGAGTCTGGGACACGCCAGGAGGCGTTTTCGGAGAATCTGGGACACGTGAGGTGGCGTTCTGCGAGAGTCTGGGACACGCCGGGTGGAGTTCTGGGAGAGTCTAGGACACGCCAGATGGCGTTCTGAGAGAGTCTGGGACACGTCAGGTGGCGTTCTGCGAGAGTCTGGGACACGCCGGGTGGAGTTCTGGGAGAGTCTAGGACACGCCAGGTGGCGTTCTGAGAGTCTGGGACACGCCAGGTGGCGTTCTGCGAGAGTCTGGGACACGCCGGGTGGAGTTCTGGGAGAGTCTAGGACACGCCAGGTGGCGTTCTGGAAGAGTCTGGGACACGCCAGGTGGCGTTCTGGGAGAGTCTGGGACACGCCAGGTGGCATTCTGCGGGGTCTGGGACAGGCCAGGTGGCATTCTGGGAGAGTCATGGACACGCCAGGTGGCGTTCTAGGAGAGTCTGGGACACGCCAGGTGGCGTTATGGAAGAGTCTGGGACACGCCAGATTGCGTTCTGCGAGAATCTGGGACTCTCAAGGTGGCGTTTTGTGGGAGTCTGGGACATGCAAGAGGCGTTCTGGAGACTCTGGGACTCGCCAGGTGGCGTTCTGGGAGAGTATGAGACAGTCCAGATTGCGTTCTGGGAGAGTCTGGGACACGCCAGGTGGCGTTCTGGGAGAGTTTGTGTCACGCTAGGTGGCGTTCTGCGAGATTCTGGGAAACTCCAGTTGGCGTTCTGCAAGAGTCTGGGACACGCCAGGTGGCGTTCTGCGAGAGTCTGGTACACGCCAGTTGGCGTTCTGCGAGAGTCTGGGACACGCCAGGTGGCGTTCTGCGAGAGTATGGGACACGCCAGGTGGCGTTCTGCGAGAGTCTGGGACACGCCAGGAGGCGTTCTGCGAGAGTCTGGGACACGCCAGGAGGCGTTCTGCGAGAGTCTGGGACACGCCAGGTGGCGTTCTGGGAGAGTCTGGGACACGCCAGGTGGCGTATTGGTTGAGTCTGGGACAAGCAAAATGGCGTTCAGCGAGAGTCTGGGACACGTCAGGTGGCGTTCTTGGAGAGTCTGGGACACGCCAGGTGGGGTTCTGCGAGAGTCTGGGACACGCTAGTTGGCGTTCTGGGAGAGTCTGGGACACGCCAAGTGGCGTTCTGGGAGATTCTGGGACACTCGAGTTGGCGTTTTTCGACAGTCTGGGACACGCTAGGTGGCGTTCTGCGAGAGTCTGGGACATGGCAGATGGCGTTCTTTAAGAATCTGGGACACGCCAGGTAGCGTTCTCGGAGAGTCTGGGACACGCCAGGAGGCGTTTTCGGAGAGTCTGGGACTCGACAGGTGGCGTTCTGGGAGAGTCTGAGACACATCAGGCTTCGTTCTGGGAGAGTCTGGGACACGCCGGGTGGAGTTCTGGGAGAGTCTAGGACACGCCAGTTGGCGTTCTGGGAGAGTCTGGGACACGCCAGGTGGCGTTCTGGGAGAGTCTGGGACACGCCAGATGGCATTCTGCGGGGGTCTGGGACAGGCCAGGTGGCATTCTGGGAGAGTCATAGACACGCCAGGTGGCGTTCTAGGAGAGTCTGGGACACGCCAGGTGGCGTTATGGAAGTGTCTGGGACACGCCAGATGGCGTTCTGCGAGAATCTGGGACTCTCAAGGTGGCGTTCTTTAGGAGTCTGGGACATGCAAGAGGCGTTCTGGAGACTCTGGGACACGCCAGGTGGCGTTCTGGGAGAGTATGAGATAGTCCAGGTTGCGTTCTGGGAGAGTCTGTGACACGCTAGGTGGCGTTCTGGGAGAGTCTGGGACACGCCAGGTGGCGTTTTGTGAGAGTCTGGGACACACAAGGAGGCGTTCCGGGAGAGTCTCGGAGACGTCAGGTGGCGTTCTGGGAGAGTCTCGGACCCGCTATGTGGCGTTCTGTGAAAGTCTGGGACATCCCAGGTGGCGTACTGGGAGAGTCTGAGACACGCAAGGAAGCGTTCTGGGAGAGTCTGGGACACGCCAGTTGGCGTTCTCGGAGAGTCTGAGACACTCCAGGTTTCGTTCTGGGAGAGTCTGGGACACGCCAGGTGGCGTTCTGGGAGAGTTTGTGTCACGCTAGGTGGCGTTCTGCGAGATTCTGGGAAACTCCAGTTGGCGTTCTGCAAGAGTCTGGGACACGCCAGATGTTGTTATTTGGCGTTTTGGAGGCGTGGTTGAAATGATAAGGCTTCGGAGGCTTCTTACTTTATTTGTAATAAAGGTGCGAGTACACAGGCTGCGTGTCTGTGGCCACGGCACAGGGCCATGGCCTTGCGAGAGGGAGACGAGTTAGGCCTGTTGACTGACTGAAGTTTGGGCGCCAAGGTAGAGTTTGCCAGGGCGGGTCTGGTAGACGTGGGTACGCCTACCAGGCTTGCCCTCTGGCGGAATACTATGGAAACTAGCATGGCACGAAATATGAACTCAGCTGGCAGACAGCATGGGCTGTCTATGCAGACAGTCAGGCTGTCTACATCGCTCGGTCACGCTACCCATGGTCGTCCCCACCATGAATGGCATTAAAAAAAAAACTCGGGTCTCTCTCTCGCAAGAACAGGTCACAGAACACTTAAGAAAAAACACATATATACATAAACATATGGACATGGAAAAAAAACTTCCTCCAGAGAGGGAAGAAAAAAACGGTGTGCTTCGTGGTCTAAGGCAGTGAGTGTCGATGCAGCACTGCACGCCTTCCTGCGTCTGGATACATACTGCAACACGGGAGACATGAGCTGTGACGTAACAGGGTACGGTCTCCTCTTGGAGGTGAAGCAGACATCGTAGTAGTCACTGCAGGGGTTCACTCAACCTGGGGCACAACTGCTGGTGCCCTCGAGTGAGGCGTCGTCAGTAGTCGCAACAGGACAGGACTGGCAAGCGACTCAGGAGGACATTCCTCGACTGGTACTGTCGCTGGAGCTGTCGCTGCTGGCGAGTGTGGAGTGAGTCGTGACAGGGACGACTCGGCGAAACATCTGGAGGTCGTAACAGCATACACCTTACTGCAGTGAGTGGGCTAGCAGTCAAAGTGACATCAGCTTTGTGCAGGCTGCTCACTAAAAGCTGTGACCGAGGCTGACAGTCGCCTGCCAACAGGCTTAACTGCGGCTTGGCAGTGACATCTCTCGACAGTAGAAGTTACAGCAGAGGGCAGTGTAAGCGTCCC
>WNWK01052271.1:0-12230 GCA_009830355.1 Cherax destructor | reverse complement strand
CTTTTATTATAATTGTACTTACGTGAAATGTACGTACTTAAACACCCCCCCCACCAGCAGGGAGGGGGAAAGGGATCACCCCCACCATCATAGACATGTTCCCGTCTGTCTCAATCCTCGCCATCTTATGCGCCACTTGTCGAGGGAACAGCCAAGTGGTCAGCAGTTTTTTCCCCTTCCCCCTTTCCCTTTTACCATTCTTCACCTCTCCCGCCCTCCCAAAACCCCCTTCCCCCTTCTCCCCCCCCCGAAGGAAAAAATTTACGGAAAACGCCCCAAAGGAAAGAAAAAAGTAATAACAACTCAGCCCAACACCTGGAATTTGCAAGTAAAAGGGCCGCGGGGATTTGACCCTTGCTGTGGAGTCATTAGGGGGGGGCCGTGCCCCAACTTAATGCAATTCCCACAACATGAATACGACAGTACAAATTTGCGGCCGGGAAACAGGGATATAAAACCGGCCCAAACAACACGAGAACAGCATCTGTTGGGGGACTTTCAACTTTATGCCCACTCTCCAAAAGCCTCTTACGGGAATTTGGGTTTGGGGGACCCCTCAACCACGGGGCCACTGTGGTGGTGGGGGATGGGGGGGGCGTTGGGGTTGGGGGGGGTGCTGTGATGGGTGGGGTTTTTGGGTGGTGGGTGGGGGGGGCGTTGTGGTGGGTGGTGTTTGTGGGGTGGTGGGGGGTGTTTGGGGGGGGGTGATGTGGGGGGTGGGGGGGGCGTTGTGGGGGGTGGGGGGGGTTGTGAAAAATTTTGTGAGGGGATAATGAAAATAAGATACCGGGCTTTAAAAAAAAGGGCAATTGTAGATATAAATCTAAAATAAATTCAAACCCTTTTTTGATGCCTAGTTCGTAGGTCTTTGTGGTATCCATATGCTTTTGCGCTATTTCCATAGGTTGAATAGGGGGGGCAATAAAACTCCCCTTTGGGCAGAAAACCCCCAAAAAAAAAACTGACCACTGGGCGGTTTATCTTAGCCTTTTTTAATTTTTTTCGTATTTAAAATGTATTTTTTATGTTTTTTAAAACTTTTTTACGAAATTATTATTATTATTATTATTATTATTATTATTATTATTATTACATTCATAGAAAAAAAACTAATCCCGAAAGGGAGTCATACTGGTCGGGGAAATGTAACCCATTTAGGTTCAACCCAAAGGGAAAGGGGGAGCACCAGCCCAAACCCCTTAGATAAAATTTTTCTAACCTTAAAAAAAAAAAAAAAGGTTAAGACATTACAGGGAACCTCTGAAAATTAGCTAGTAAAATAAGGACAGACTCCCTTTGGGGAACATAAGAAAAACACAGTTGCACCATCTATGTATATTTCATAAAAATTTTTCACGATAAGGACATTTTCCAGCTCACTTTAAGTAAAGATACGCATCACCAATTTAACTCAGCTAATTAATATACCCAAAAAAAATAAAGCAGCTACCTCGGGGGATCATTTATACCTGTTAATGGTTGGGGTTATCCCCGGTCTGACCCCAAGGGGGGCGGAGATCGGTCTGAGACCGGGAAAAAAACCCATTAAAGAAAAGAAAAAAAAAAGGGAATACTGACAGTAAGAATTTTAAATAAGAAACAGTTTGCCAGCAATTATGGCAGCGTGTAAATAAACGTTTAGCGATGTTGTGTTGTAGACTCGTACAGCAACCAAGTGGGTGTTACCTCTCTGGATCAGTATGGCACATTTTCTAGTTGACGTCGGGAACAACTATAGATGGGGAAAACTTGAAAAAAAAATGTAAAAAAGGTATACGACAAATTCTAACCATACAAAAGAGCGAAAAATGGAAGGACTTGGGAGTAATGTCAAGGGATCTCCCTTTTTAAAAACAACAATTTATTCCTTTTCATCAGGGGGAAAAATGATAGGAGGGTTTTAATGAAACCCTTTTTAAAACGGGGGACGCCAAGCCCATGATGACACTCTTCAAATCTTTTTCTCTGGCGGAAAACCTGCTGTACACTAACGGCCCCCTTCAAGGCTGGCGACATTGCAGACCTGGAGGGGTTTCAAAAAAACTTTCACGGCACACAAAATACGAAAAACACCTAAATTACTGGGAAGGGTTTTTAAGGTCCTTGATCTGTTTTCCCCCGGAACGCAGGCGGGGGAGATACATGATAATATACACTTGGAAGGCCCCGGAGGTTGGTAAAACCCGCACGAAAATCACTCCATATGAAAGCAAAAAAAACGGCAGGAGATGCAACATTTCCCGATGAAAAGCAGGGGCGCCACAGTACACTGGAAAAAAAATAAGTGTCCGGGGCCAAAAATGTTCAACTGCCTCCCAGCATACATTAGGGATTCCCCAAAGACCCCCCGGGTTTTCTTCAAAAAAGGGACTGGACCGGGGGCCAAAGTCAGTACCTGACCAACCGAGCTGTGGTTCGTACGCCAGTTTGCGTGCGGCCGGCAGTAACAGGGGCCGGTTGATCAGACCCTGATTTTCCCTGAGGCCCGGTCTAAACCGACCCGCGGGGGGGTTTACCCCAAACCCTCTCCGGGGAAAAAAACGGGGGAAAACCCGGGTCTCCACCCACCAAAAAAAAGTTTAAATTAAACTCTCAATGCATATACAATAACAGATACACACTTTGGTGTTTTGCCCCTGGTGGTTGATGTAGTAGGGTGGTAGTTATGGGAGTGGTGGTGGTAGTCGTGCGAGTAGTGGTGGTAGTCGGGGAGTAGTGGTGGTGGTGGGGGGGGAAAATGGAAGAAGTGGTGGTGGTGGTGGTAGGTGGGGGGTGGTGGTGGTGGTGGAGGTGGGGGGTGGAGGTGTGGGGGGGGTGGTGGGTGGTAGGTGTGGGGTGGGGGGTTGTGGGGTACGGGGTTTTGGTGGGGGGGGGGTTGGGGGAGTACGGGGGGTGGGGGTTTTTAAATGTACTGGAGTAGTGGGGTTTTAGTTGATACTGGGGGTTTGGGGGTTCTAGTTGTACTGATAGTAGTGGGTGTTTAAAAAGTACTGGGGAATAGTGGGTGTTCTAGATGTACTGGTAATTACCAGTACATTTAAAACCAAAGGGGTTTTAGTTGGGTTTTTTGGGGGGTGGGGTTTAAGTGTAAAATTTTAGTACTGGTGGGGGGGTTGTAGAACTGGGTGATGTAGTTGTTGTGATGGTGGTTGCAGCGGTGACAACAGCGGAAGGCAGGGGGCAGCTGTGATTTGATTGCAGAAAACATTTTTGGGGGTTTGCTCAGCAGCTGTCGACCTTGCTCCCCCGGTTTATGCGGGCCCCGGGCCGGCCCAAAATATCAAAAAAAGAATTGGGGGAAAATTCCCCCTGCACGATCATTAATAACATCGCACCCAGATTTGCAATGTGACACACACACCCCTGGAGAAAAGGGTTCCCGACCCCTGCAACCACAAATATTGAGTACATACACACACACACCGTGTAGTCAGGCCCTTACTGGAGATTACAGCACCAGTAGGAAACCCCCCGGACATGGTCAACCCCCCCAAGAAATTAAAAGCGAAAAGTTTGCAACAAGACTAGTCCAGGATTAAAAATTTATGCCCTGGGGAGAGGTTAAAAATCAACCTGACGACACTGGAGGAAAAAAGGACGGGGGACATGATAGCAGCGTATAAAATTTTTTCCGAGGAATTGACAAGGTGGGCGGGGTTTTAAAATTTTTTTCAGAGATGGGACACGGAAAAAGAAGAGGACACAACTGAATTTAAAAAACTCAGATGAGTCACAGGGATTTTGGGGAAAGTACTTCTTCCCTTAAGTTATCGGAAGTGGAACAATGGGGAAAGTGTAGGGGGGGCAGGATCCATACACCTTTTGAGACAAAATTTCTTAAAACAAGGAAAGAATAGTTAAAAGGACCAAAAGGGGGGTCACACACACACACATCCGTGCCCCAGGTTCCAAAAAATTTACTAGATAATGACAAACTACCAGAGACCTGCAGAACTACAAATGGGGCCCCTGGTACATAAACAGGGGACAGGCAAGAAGCATTAAATTACAAGTCAGTATCACAGACATATAAAAGTACCCGGGGGAAAACAACCGAAAAAGCTTGGTCGAGCATCAAGAGCGAAGGACTTTCGTTATAGAAAATAAACAGCTTTAGGAAGATAATTACTTTTTAAAACCCCCCTCGTGATGAATAGTCCTACGACAGGATAACCCCCGCTCGAACAATGGGGCAGTGTTCCGGTTGAACCCCGTGCACATACACCAAGCCCCCTAGACCTGATTCCTGGAATTCGGTGTAAAAGGGAAAATTTCCCCAAAACCAGAAACATTAACATCACACATCAAAAAAATCTTTAAAAAAGGTTGGGGGGAACCTTTTAATTATTGTTTTTTTGGGAAAAAACATGACCTAAACAACTAAATTTTTTAAAGGACTTTAAAGCAGGAAGATCTTGCCCGTCAAAAAAAATTAGAAAGAAAAAAACACCGAAGCTTAAGAAAAAAAAAATCTATATGGTCTACCGGGGTTTCCAAAAAACATTAGACAAAAATGAAAAAGGAAGATACCCCTAAAAAGGGTTAATATGACAAAAAAAATGGGGGAAAGGATATTTAAATTTTTTGGCCCCCCTAACAGAAAACAAAGCGTGGTCCTGGTCCCTTTTCCCCTTTCTCATCCTCAGGGGATAGATAAAAAAACTGGCCACAGCCCCATCATCCTTTGCAGACAATGTCGAATACAAAAAGCCCCGTAGACATAAAAAAAATACAGATATCAACAAAATTTTTCCGTAGGTTAATGAAAATCCCCCGGGTGTTCAACGATGTCAACTTCAGTTGCTTTTAAGGGGGAAAATTAACTAAAAAAAGAGCAAAATATACAGAACGCAGGCAGACAATCTTATAGAACATAAAAACAGATAAAAGACTTAGGAATAATAATGTCAGATGATCTGCCATTTAGCCCATAAAGAATACAAAAAAGCAAACACAGCAAAAAAAAAAGAAAAATTTGGAAAAAAAATTTTTTTAAACCAAAAAAAATAATGTCAGTGATGGTCCCCATTCAAATCATTTGTGTTCCCCGGTTTTAAAATTGTTCTACCACAGCTCCGCTCCCCAATTGATAAAGAGCAGGAAAAAATTGGAAAAAGGTTTAATTGTGCCCCCAAATCAATATAACGCTAAAATTACTGAAAGTACTTGGGGAAGTACTCTTTTAAAAAAATTCCTGGAAGATATTGGAATCCAGATCTCAAAATTTGTGGAGCGAGAGATGTGAAAAAAGTAAAAAAAAAACCCCTGAAATGCCCCGGGGGATCATAGGCACAAAAAAAGCATTGCATCAACATTTGCAAAAAAATCTTGGGGAAACCGCTACCAGCAGGGGGTCGGGGAAAAATACTGAAACATTAGATTTCAAGAGTCAAGTGCCATATGAATGAAAAGGTGTAATGGCTCTGTGGTCTAGAAGCCGCTAGCAGCAAACAACCTTGGAAAAGGAGCCCCAAGGAAAAACCCGGACAAAGGTCTGGGCATGGGTAAAAAAAAAAAACCGGGGTTTTGGCAAATCAAAAAGGGGGGGAAAAACCCTTTAAAAAGGTCCCCCTGCAAATCAACGGAAAGCCTCGAAACCGATGACAGGTAAGTCACCGGTAAAAACCATCGGGAAAGATCACAGGCAAAAAAAAATTTAAACCGATCACCGGGGGAAAACGCAAGTAAAACCCCCCACCTAAAAAACCCACCAAAACTTACGGGGCCCCACCACCCCCTTTTCATACCCCACCCTTTTCCGAGCACAGTCCCCCTTTACAACCCAGCCCTTCCCCCATAACCCCCCCTTTCCCCCCCCCCCTCCCCCAGCGTCACAACCACTGTCTCATCCCCCAACACCCATCCCTCATTCCTCATGCCACCACCATGATATCCAAAAACCCCCCTGCAGTACTACCACCCCCCGGCAACATCCCCCACATCCCCCCCCCCTCATGCGGTACTACCACCACGCCCCACCACTACTACATCAACCATTAATGTATCCTCATACCAAAAAACCAGCCCATAACCCAAAAAATTTCCCAAAAAAAGGGAAAAAAACCAAATATTTTTTTTAAAAAAAAAAAGGGAATTTATAAGTGCATCACATCTTTCCCGGCAACACACACGGTAACGAGCGTATGGGGAAATTTCTGGCGGAGGTCATTAAGCAAGAGAACATTAGCAACCTGGGGAAGGAGAGCAGTGATGGGGGGGGGGGAGAGAGAGGGCGGGGGCAGCTGAAATTCACCCGGGAATTACGGCTCTTACAAAACCCTTTTTGGGGATTTATCGTCGATATGGGGTTTTATAAAAAAAACGTGCTGGGGGGGGTTAAGGGCCCCGAAAACCGCCCCCCGGGAAAATTTTTTTAGAAATATATCGGCGGTGGGGGTTTTTGGGCCGTCATCCCATCACCTTTTCCCCACACGCGTAATCATTTAAAAAGGGAAGGGGGGGGCTTGATGATGGGGAACGGCCCCCTTTCCCCCCAACTAAAAACTAATTTTCCCCTTCCCCCAATCAAACCTGATTACCTACCATTCCCAAGACTTTTTGAGGCCTCGATAGGTTTAGAGAATATTAATCATCACACAAAACCCCCCTTTAAAAAATATGAAGCACTTAGCAGCCCCCAAAAACCCCCTCCTGTTATATTTTCTTTTCACACACACACACACACACAAATCTTCAACACTTCCATTAAAATGGGAAACTCCCGAGGTGTGAAATGGCAAAAACCCCAAATTTTAAAAAAGGGGAAAACACGGGGTTTTAAATACAGCCCCGGGCACTGAGGGTTTTTATGCAAAGTCATGGAAAGATCATCAGAAGGAGTGGTGGAGCACCTAGAAAGACACAAGTTTAAAAAACAAAAACCGCACAGTTTCGGGAAGGAAAAAAATCCTGTGTCCAAACCTCGGGTTTTTATGACAAGGTAACAGAAGTAAATCGAAGGGGGTGGATAGACGATTTTTGGGACTGCAAGAAGGCGTTCAACACATTCCCTTTTCCCCAAGGGGGTTAATAAAAAAGAAAAAGGGGGATCAAGCACACGTAACAGAAAAGGCACTGCAATGGATCAAGAATATCTGACGGGGGGCAACGATTTCATGGTACGTGACGAGGTGTCAAAGGCACCGGTGACGAGGGGGGTTTCCCAAAAAGGGTGGACCTGTATTTTTTTTGGAATATGTAATTTTGGGGGAATTTTTGGGTGAAATTGAAGAAATGGCTCGCTGCGGGGGTTTAGAACCCCCGGTTGAAGTGTTAAAAAAGGATTTACTTCTTCGGGGGGAAAATGGAAAAGGCTAAACCCCTTGCCTAGATGGGTGTGGGTGTGGGGTGGGGGGGAAAGGTTTTGGAGCGGTAGGGAAAATGGCTACCAACAGTGAAAGTGGCAGCCGCTTTAAGGGGAAAAGTGGTTACAATTCAGGAAGAAGGAAAAAAAAGGAAGGTTAATAGAAAGATGTGAAGGTAGGAAAGGGGATTCTCTGTTCTCCAGGACGGTACTTCAGTGGTCAGTGGGTTTAAAAAAGGTACCACTGCCCCCCCTGAAAATAAAGGGAAAAGGAATATTCTGTTTGGGGGGAGACTCAAAAGGTAAAATTAGGGCCCCCGTGCTTTTGTAACAGAGACAGGAAGGTCAGACAGAGGGTGCCTCCCAGGAGCTGGTGTTGGTGACATAGTCAGCAGGTTGGATAATATTATGTCAGGTAAGGGAAAAAAAAGCCCATTATCTGTCTTAGTGCTGGGGGAAATGACATTGGGAAGGGCAGGAGACGGGGGGCTCTAGATAAGAACCCGGTCAGCCATAGAAGTCGTTGGTTTTTAAGGGGGTATCCCAATCATATGTAGCATTTCCTAAAAGGGGGGTGGGCAATGAAGGGGTGTCTGGGGGAATTGGTTAAAAAATTTTTTGGCTAGACAGGTCCCCAAGGGGAAATTGCAATTCCATTCATTGAAAATGGGACAAAAATTTTAGGGGGAAACTGTAGTAGGGAAAAAGGGTTGGGGGTTTATCTCTTGGGGCTGGGTGATTGTTGGGGTACGATTGGGGGTCATTGGAGACTTGTCTGGGCCCCTTTAAAAATGATGGGTTAAAAGAGGTAGGGGGGTTTGGGGGAAACAATCAGGTTTTAGTATTAGGCCGGGGAAAACAATATTACCAGGATACCTCAGGGATATTTTAAAAAAAAAATATGCAAAAAAAAGTTTGTAAATAAAAATTTATCAAAAAAAAAGAGAATATTTGGGGCAACGGACTAGCCCCCTTTTAAAGGGTTTTCTATAAAAAATAGTGGGGGTCTAAGAAATAAGATAAAGAGCTAAGATTACTTGCAAGTCCCCGGTAATATAGATATTATTGCTATAGCGGGGGACCTGGTTCAACCGGGGAAAAAGAAAATCCTTCCCAGTGCAAATTCAGGGTTACAAACTATTCCACATGATAGGGTAAAAAAAGGGAAAGGGGGGTGGGTGGCGATGTATGTCAGAGATAATTTAAATTGTTGTGTTGGGAAAGATATAAGATTAGAAACAGCGGGCACAAATCTGTTTGGCTACAGTTTCTCGAGGGTCGGGAAAAAAATTAATTTTTTGGGTTTTGATTTACGGGGGCCCCCCAAATCGGGTTTGGGGGTGCAGGCTGCTAGGGGGCGAAATTCAAGGGGGCTAGATATGAAAATGTTTTTAATGGGAGTTTTTTAAATTTAGACAAATTGATTGGAACAATGAGACAGGAATTTTAATCTAGTGACTTTTTTGATACGGTTCGGGGTTTTTTTTAAAACAGTTTGTGACAGAACCAACTAGAGGAAACAACTTGTTTTATTTGGTTCTTTGCCAAAAAAGAATCACTAAATTTAAAAATCTTGAGGTTAATGAAGAGTTGGGAAAACGATCACAAATCATTTCCCAAATATCATGGAATTACCCAGGTAACTGAAAACAAGTCTCTTTCCCCGACTTTCGTGTTGCCGACTTCATGGGGCTAAAAATTTCCTAGGTGGGCAAAAATTTGGGGTGACCTGACTATGGGTCAGGTAGGGGTTTTTTGGTTCCCCCTATGACTTTTTTTAGAGCGTAGTTCTAGCTGCCCAGAAACCTTTTTTTTCCAAGAAAAGGGAAAAAAAAGATCCTAAATGGATGAACAAGTTAAAAAAATTCTTGGTCAAAAAAAGGGGTATAAGGCATCAAAAAAAGGGGGTGGAAGATAAGAAATCAATATTTTCAATTAAAGAGAGAAAAAAAAAGGAATAAGAAAAGCAAAAAGATTATGAGGCTAAGGTCCAAGGATTCGAAGACTAACCCAAAAGGGTTCTTTCGGGTTAAATAAAATTAGGGACAAAAATGGGCCCCTTTTAAAAAGTAACTCAGGAAAACCCCCAAGTGAAAAGGGGGTATGTGTGAAATTTCAATACTTATTTCCCCCATTTTTCTCGGGGAAGGGGTACGGGAAAATTCCGAAATAATAAATTATGTAGAACGGGGAAATAATAGACTATGCCCCCTTTGGGGAACAAATGACATGGTCCTCGGGCAAATAAAAATAAAACCAAAAAAACCCCCGGCACTGATGAACTGTTTGCAAGATTTTTTAAAGGAAAAGAGGAACTTAGAAAACCCTTTTTGGAAATTTTTTTTAATATATCACTACAAACTGGCATATGCCAGACAAGGGGAAAAAAAGGGAAATGTAATACCTATTTACAAGGCGGGGGACAGGCCCCTTTTTTTGGGAATTTTAGCCCCAAAAGCCTTCCCCCATTTTTTGGAAATTTAGGGAAAAACAATAATTGCCAAAAGGAATTCGTAGCCATTTTTTGGGATAAATTTGGGTTTGAATCTCAACACGGTTTTACAAAGGGGGTTCCTGTCTTACAATTTCTAATTTTTTTTTACTAAGGTGTTTGAGGAGGTAGATCATGGTAATGAATATGATATTGTGTTTTATGGACTTCAGTAAAACTTTCGATAAAGTTCCACATCAGGGGGGTACTGGGGGAAAATTAAAACACGGAATACAGGAAAAATTTTTTTCCCGGGGGAGGGGCATGGTTGAAAAAATAGGGGGGCAGGGGAGTTTGCATAAAGGGGGAAAAATCAGAAAAGGGGGCGTCTGCGGTGTTCCCCAGGGGTCATTTTTTGGGCCCCCCCTTTTTTAAAATTTTTACAAAAAAGACATAGATGGGGGGAAAAATAGTAACATAAGTAAATTTTTATGACACCAAAATGGGTGCCCCAATTATTCAAATGAGGACATTAGAGCACCCCCGGATGATTTGAATAGACTGATGGGGGTTTTTAGAAGTGGCAAAATGCATTTTAAAAAGTAAACAAATGAAAACAAATGTTGGGCAGGACAATAACCCATGCCACATATAAACTGAATAATGTAGATCTTTTTTTTAATTTGGAAGGATTTAGGAGTTCTGGTTATTGGGGAACTAAAACCCAAAACAACAGTGCATAAGTGTTCCCAATAAAGCTAACAGAATCCCCTTTGGTTCATATCAAAAAAAATAAATAATAGAAGTCCTCAGGTTGTTCTACAACTCTATATATCTTTGGTTAGGCCCCCTTTAGATTATCCCCCACAGTTCTGGTCACCGTATTTTAGAATGGATAAAAAACACTGGGGAAAAGTACAAAAAGGGGATGACAAAAGTTGATCTCATGTATCAAAAATTCCCCATGAGGATAGACTGAGGGCCCTGAATCTGCACTCTCTAGAAAGGCGTAGAATTAGGGGGGGATGGGGTTTAGGTGTATAAAAGGAAAAAAAAGGGAAAAAATAAAGGGGGGGTAAATGGGGGGCTGAAAATATCCAGCCAAGACAGGACTAGCAGCAATGGTTTCAAGTTGGGAAAAATTTGGATTCAGGAAGGATATTTGGAAAACACTGGGGTTTAATAAAAATTGTGGATGAGTGGAACAAACTCCCCCGTCCGTCATAGATGCTAAGACGTTTGTAGTTTTTTAAAAAAAGGGGGTTAAAGGGGAAATACATGGGTGGGTGGGGGGGGGTGAATTTGGACCTGACTAGCTTGTATTACCAGGTCAGTAGCTGTACTAATTCCTTATGGAAGTGACCTGACCAGGTGGTCGGCTGACCCCGGGGGTCAACTAGACAATTTATGAGTGGGGGGGTTGGGTGTGAGTTGGTCCTGACTACCTGTGCCAAAAGGCAGATGCGGTTTCCCCCCTTTAAATGAATGTAACCACCTGGGGGGGTAAACCCCAACCTTGGGATTTGGACCTGCCTCGCATGGGGGCCGTAGGCCCCCCTGCAGTGTTTTTTCTTATGTTCTTATAAAGGGGAAAGGTAGATTTTCCGAAGGTCCCTGTTTGCAGATGATGTGAAAATTTAAAGAGAAAAATTAAATCAGTTGAGGATCCCGGGGGGACTACAAAAGACCCCGGGCAGGGGACAAGCCTGGTCCAGTAAATGGGGCCTTAATTTTTAACCCCTGCCAAATGAAAAACATGAAAAAACGGGGAAGGGCAAAGAAGACCCCCGACAGAGTATAATCTAGGTGGCCAAAGACCCAAGCCCACTCCCCCGGAAAAAAACTCGGGGTGAGTATAATAAGGACCCCCTCCTGGGGGCACACATCAATCAGATAACTGCTGCAGAAAAAGGCTGGCAAACCTAAGAATAACCTTTTCCCCCGGGGCGTTCAAGACTCTGAAAAACCCCATACGTCAGGGGCCCTACTGGAGTATCAGCACCAGTTTTTGGGAACCCCCCCCTGGTCAAGCACGTCAGGAAATTAGAGAAAGGCAGAGGTTTGCAACAAGACTAGTCCCAGACCCCCAAGGGGGTTTCCTACGAAGAAAGGTTAAGGGAAATCGGCCTGACGACACTAGAGGACAGGAGGGGGTTGGGGAGACATGATAACGACATATAAAAAAAATAGGAATAGATAAGGTGGACAGAGACAAGATGTTCCAAAAGGGGGGACAATTGGGTTTTAAAACTCCCCTGAGTCAAAGGGGGGTTGGGGAATATTCCTTCAGTCATAGAGTTGTCAGGAAGTGGAATAGCCTAGTGGAGGCAGGAAACCATCATAGTTTTAAGACGAGGTTTATAAAGCTCAGGGCAGGGAGAGAGGACCTGGGGGCAATCAGTGAAAAGGCGGGGCCGGGGGGTATGACTCCCCCTGAAACCCACAAATAGGTGAGTACACACACACACACACACACACACACACACACACACACAC
>WNWK01052270.1:0-12230 GCA_009830355.1 Cherax destructor | reverse complement strand
CGGGTTCCCTTCCCATTCTCTTGGAGAACTACCCCGATTCTTTTCCCAAAGGCGTGGGGGTGGGGGAAGCCCCCAGCATACTGCGGAGGGCCCGAATTCTGGAGAATTCCAGGTGGTGAAGAGAGGAAAGAAGCCAAGCCATCACCTCACTGTAGGTGAGTTTGCTGCAACCCTGTGTATAAAATTTAAAGGGGAGGTCTTGACCCGCCCCACTTGTGCCAGAGATCGGCGATGAGTGCAGTGCGGGGCCCATGAGAGGTGGAGGCTTTATGTGCCTCCCGTCAAGAGTGGTGCATCAAAGTGACACCCAACCATCATGAGAAGAGACCAACGGATTGGTGTCTGACCCAATGAAACAGATGGAAGAGTAGAGAGGTCGTCTAGTAAAACATAAGAGCCGGGACTTGGCGACACTAACCTCCAAACCCCAGGTGGCAGCCCATGATGTTATGCACTGTAGGGCATGCTGAAGTTTTTGTGCAGCCAGCAAAGTAGTGGCACCGTACATAAGGGCCACATCATCCGCATACACCAGGGTATGCACGCCCTGTATGGAAGGGAGATCCGACATTAATACAGAAAAAAGGAGAGGACTAAGAACGGATCCCTGGGCACTCCCGGTATATAGGACGGGGTGAGGACATCGTGCCACCTACTGCAACCCGGAAGGTTCGCCCTTGTAAAGTTGCGCATCCAACGGAGGGGGCTCCTGCCAGCCCCATGCGAGCTAGCTTAAAAGTATCGCCGTGTGGGATGCAGAATCAAATGGTCCACGCAGATCCAAAAAGGCAGCCAGAAGAAACTCCCGGCTTTCGAATGAAGTATGCACTAACTGCACAAATTGAAGCTAAGAGTCGAGGGTGGATAGACCCTCACGGAAGCCACTCTGGTTTTCAGGTAAGAGGCCATGTTCCTCAGTCCACCATGAGAGACGGGTGGCCACCAGTCTTTCCAACACTTTACCCAAGCAGGGCAGTAAAGCAATGGGTCGGTAAGAGTCTGGTTGGGTATCATCTTTGCCTGGCTTCAGAATCGGAACCAGGAGAGAGTGCTTCCACGCATCGGGGAAAACTCCTTGAGACCAGCTGGCATTGAAAACCTCCAGCATGGCATCTGTACGAGAGGGGGGTAGATGCAGTAAAAATGAATAAGGTATGTTATCCTCCCCAGGAGAAGAACGTGAAGAAAGCTGGGAGAGTGCCCGCTGTAGTTCATGAGAACTGAAGGGAGATGCCAGCATCTGGCAGTCAACCACAGTTTTACTAAGGGGTGTTCCTGTCTTACGAATTTACTAACTTTTTTCACTAAGGTGTTTGAGGAGGTAGATCATGGTAATGAATATGATATTGTGTATATGGACTTCAGTAAGGCTTTCGATAAAGTTCCACATCAGAGGCTATTGATGAAACTTAAGGCACACGGAATAGTAGGTCGATAAATTTTTCCTGGGTAGAGGCATGGTTGACAAATAGGCGGCAGAGAGTTTGCATAAATGGGAGATACCTGGAGAGAATTCCAGGGATCAACGCCCCTGCGGCCAGGTCTGTGACCAGGCCTAATTTTGGATCAGAGCCTGATCAACCAAGCTGTTACTGCTGGCTGCACGCAGTCCAACATACGAACCACAGCCTGGCTGGTCAGGTACCGACTTTAAGTGTCTGTCCAGTGCCCGCTTGAAGACAGCCAGGGGTTTGTTGGTAATCCCCCAGATGTATGCTGGGAGGCAGTTGAACAGTCTTGGGCCCCTGACACTTATTGTGTTGTCTCTCAACGTGCTAGTGGCACCCCTGCTTTTCATTAGGGGGATGTTACATCGCCTGCCGAGTCTTTTGCTTTCGTAGGGAGTGACTCTCGTGTGCAAGTTAGGAACTAATCCCTCGAGAATTTTCCATGTATATATAATAATGTATCTCTCCCGCCTGCGTTCTAGAGAGTACAGGTTTAGGAACTTCAAGCGTTCCCAGTAATTGAGGTGGTTTGTCTCAGTTATGCGTGCCATGAAGGTTATTTGCACATTTTCAAGGTCAGCAATTTCACCTGCCTTGAAAGGTGCAGTTAGTGTGCAGCAATATTCCAGCCAAGATAGAACAAGCGATCTGTAAAGTGTCAACATGAGCTTGGCATCCCTGGTTTTGAAGGTTCTCATTATCCATCCTGTCATTTTTCTAGCAGATGCGATTGCTACGGTGTTATGGTCATTGAAGGTGAGATCCTCTGACATGATCACTCCCAGGTCTTTGACATTAGTTTTTCGCTCTATTGTGTGGTTGGAATTAGTTTTGTACTCCGATGAGATTTTAATTTCCTCACGTTTTCCGTATCCGAGTAATTGAAATTTCTCATCATTGAACTTCATATTGTTTTCTGCAGCCCATTTAAAGATTTGGTTTATGTCTGCTTGGAGTCTTGCAGTGTCTTCAACGGTGGACACTGTCATACAGATTCAGGTGTCATCTGCAAAGGAAGACACGCACTGTGGCTTATATCCCTATCTATGTCCGATATGAGGATGAAGAACGGGATGGGAGCGAGTACTGTGCCTTGTGAAACAGAGTTTTTCACAGTAGCTGCCTCAGACTTTACTCTGTTGACTTCTACTCTTTGTGTTCTACTTGTTAAGAAATTATAGATCCATCTACCAACTTTTCCTGTTATTCCTTTATTACGCATTTTGTGTGCTATTACACCATGGTCACACTTGTCAAAGGCTTTTGCAAAGTCTGTGTATATAACATCTGCATTCTGTTTGTCTTCTAGAGCATCCAGAACCACGTCTCAAGCGGTGTCCCACAGGGGTCAGTTTTGGGCCCCCTGTTGTTTACAATTTACATAAACGACATAGATGAGGGAATAAATAGCAACTTAAGCAAATTTGCTGATGACACCAAAATAGGCCGTCCAATTCATTCTAATGAGGACATTAGAGCACTCCAGGATGATTTGAATAGACTGATGCAGTGGTCGGAGAAGTGGCAGATGCAGTTTAATGTAGACAAATGCAAAGTTCTAAATGTTGGGCAGGACAATAACCATGCCCCATATAAACTGAATAATGTAGATCTTAATACTTGTGATTCCGAGAAGGATTTAGGAGTTCTGGTTAGCAGTAATCTGAAACCAAGACAATAGTGCATAAGTGTTCGCAATAAAGCAAACAGAATCCTTGGCTTCATATCAAGAAGCATAAATAATAGAAGTCTTCAGGTTATTCTTCAACTCTTTATATCTTTGGTTAGGCCTCATTTAGATTATGCTGCAGAATGGATATAAATGCACTGGAAAACGTACAGAGGAGGATGACAAAGTTGATCCCATGTATCAGAAATCTTCCCTATGAGGATAGACTGAGGGCCTTGAATCTGCACTCTCTAGAAAAACGTAGAATTAGGGAGGATATGATTGAGGTGTATAAATGGAAAACAGGAATAAATAAAGGGATGTAAAAAGCGTGCTGAAAATATCCAGCCAAGACAGGACTCGCAGCAATGGTTTCAAGTTGGAAAAGTTCAGATTCAGGAAGGATATAGGAAAGCACTGGTTTGGTAATAGAGTTATGGATGAGTGGAACAAACTCCCGAGTACCGTCATAGGGGCTGGGACGTTGTGTAGTTTTAAAAATAGGTTAGATAAATACATGAGTGGGTGTGGGTGGGTGTGAGTTGGACCTGACTAGCTTGTGCTACTAGGTCAGATGCCGTACTAATTCCTTAAGTGGAAGTGACCTGACTACCTGGAGTTTACCTGGAGAAGGTTAGCTCCAGGTGGTCAGGTCTAAGCCGGTGAGTGATGGACCTGCCTCGCATGGGGGGGAAGAGTAAACTTAGGCCCAAAGAAACTAGCAAACAATTCCGCTTTATCCTGAGGGAAGAGTGGCGTTGCACCATCCCCCAACAGGGAAAATGAGCTTACAGATCGTGATCCCAGCATAAAGTGGAAGAAACCCCATGCCCGGCTAGCAGGGGTGCGAAAAGAAAGAGAAGAACAGAAAAAAACCCATGATTCACGTTTTGCATGGAGGAGTGTTCGTCGACATAAAGCGTCAGCCCTTCGGTAAGCCAACTGTAGAGCCCTTGAAGGTTGGCGCCGCCACTGTGCCCACACCTTTCGACGTGCCTTCACTGCCTGGAGGCACTCATCATTCCACCACGGAACCCGGGGGTGAGAACGGGAGAAGCTCCCAGAAAGACGAAATGAACGGGAGCCTGCCTCTAACATGGCCCCTTGAAGGGATGCAACGGCATCGTCCAACAGAGAGTCTTGAGGCAGGCTATAATCAAAGAGTGTGTTACTGTAGCTCGTCCAACCGGCCTGAGGGGTTTTCCACCGTGGACGAATTGCTGTCACTGGCACTGCTGGGGCTCCATTGGTAGATACAATGACTGGGAGATGATCACTCCTCATGAAGGAGCCTACATAAACAACGGCTGTAGTAAAATACCCACACCCAAGAACGAGGTCCAGGGTAGAAGCTCGCCCTGTGTAAGGATCCACTCTAGTCTCCAATCCTGGTGGTGTGAGCAACGAAAGGGGAGATGCGAGGAGGGCTTGGAACAAGGCACTACCTGTGGGATTCACCGCTCCCAAAGAAATGGATGGCTCCCAGAAATCGTGCCTAGCATTGAAATTCCCTATGACAAGTGCAGAACCACTGAGTTGCCCAAAGTAATGGGTAAACTCACTCTGTGTTACTGACTTGCCCGGATTGTAAATCAGGAGGAAGGTACACCACTGAGTTCCCAAGGCAACTCGCACAGCGGAGGAAAAGGATCATAATCTGGAGCCGGCTACACACAAGAAGAGCTAGGCCACCACTACCCCTTTCAAGGCGATCCCGACGATAAACAGTAAAACCCTACAGCCGAACAGAATGACGAGGACGTAACCATGTCTCGGAGAGGCCCACCACGATCGGCTGTACCTCAGCCAGATACTTCTGGAGGTCTGGGAGCTTTCCCAATATGGAACGAACGTTCCAGAGAAGAAAAATAGAGGAGTGGGAGTGAGTCATGTGTGTGAACTAAGAAGCCCGATGAGGCGAGGGAGAACCGAGAGACATCCAGTCGTAAAAGAGGTGCCCTGTAGGAAGGAGTGAAGCACTTCCTCCACCAAATGGAGGACAGGACGAAGAAATGAAGCCCAGGCAGGCGAGAGTGAAGCATCGGAACCATCAATAGTGAAGGGTCCTGAAACAGGGGCTGGCTAGGGTTGGGGGGGGGGAATTCTGTGAGGAGTGAGGCACTGGGTCAGGCAAGAGGACCATTTGGACAAGGATGGGTACCAAACTGCGAGTTGATTTTGAAGCTGCACCATCTTGACGGGAGGATACGCGTCGTGAACGAGGAGGAGCATGAGCAATAACTTCTGCAGTGGAAGCCGGATCTGAAGACACCTGGAGATGATGTTGCCCCGGAGGTGGGGAATCCTCTGAAGGTAGAGAGAGTTCTGCAAGAGCTGCAAAACGGTTTGAAACAGGGACATTAGTCCTCACAGCTGCAGAGAACAGGTGGCCCACCCGCACTGGTGCTGGAGAGATGCCCTTAGTGGGGACGCTGGAGACGAAGGAGGCAAGGGCTGACGGACTGTGACTGGCTTAACGGACCGCAGGCTGGAGTTACATTCATCGAGGGAAAGGGACTGGACCCTGGCTGAGTTTGCCAAATCAAGAGCCTGGCGACGTGACTTTGTGGACCCCTTTACAAAAATAGCATGAGGCTGGGCGGGTACAGGCAACACCGTCTTTGATATTACAAGATGGCCAATAATATGCCTAGGTATGCCTGGCATTAAGTGGTAAATTTCTGGCCAGAAAAGACTTACGATGTAGTCGGAGCCTTAGGGCTGCACCCCTACCGAGTTGCTGGACACCCCCGTCTATGCAGGCCTTGCCGAAAGGAGAGCCACTGATGGCATTAGTGACTTCCCGTGGATTGGTGAAGGGGGTACCACCAGCCTTGGAACGCACGAGAATCACCATCACGTCTGGGGTAATGTGGGGTGGAGAAGAAACACAGTCTAGACAAGAAGTTGGCTGGCGCTTAGGGCTAGACAGGGGCCTGGCTCCATCTTCAACCTCAAGGGCCCGTTTATAAATCCCAGCAGGGGACACAATATCCATATCATGATCCAGAGGCGAGGAAACAGTTGTCAACTGAGTATGGGCCAGAGGGGGGGGGGTCCCCCCATAGGGGCGAACGACATCGCAGTCAAACTCTCCAGAAATGGGTCAAATAACACCGCTTGGTAGGAAGAAATTACTAAAAGCACACGCACACAAGAAAAATACAGTGAAGAACCTAAACAGGACCGTCACCACCAACAAACAACTGAGGAGCCTTCAAAAAGCACGTCTCGATCAGCTGAGTGACAACCACCAACCAATTTTTTGCCGATCAAGATAGCCGTTAGCATGCCTAGCATGCCTGGGCAGACTTGATACTAGTTCTTAATCTATATTACAAATTACATATGAATACAAATTTCAAATGATTAAATAGATTTACAATAGTGAGGTAGATCAGAATGTTTAGATTGTAAAAAAAATTAGTAATAAGAATGGTTTTGTCTTGGCATGTTACGCAGTGTCTATTAAAGCTCCAATATTGGAGTAAATCAGGCAAACTTAAGACTAGTTTCAGATTTATTAGACAATAACTATATTCGGGATTTTATGTTTACTGTCATTTGGGTCAGTGCTGGTGCAGATGAGGATGATGTGTACTCACCTAATTGTGGTTGCAGGGGTCGAGACTCAGCTCCTGGCTCCTGTGTGTGTGTTAGTTAGTTACCATTTTGTCCTAGGCACATGTCGATTAGACACTAGGCCTGTTGTATGTATGTGTGTGTGTGTGTGTGTGTGTGTGTGTGTGTGTGTGTAAGGAAACACTTCGAAATGTTTCGGCCCCGCCGGGAATTGAACCCGGGCCCTTCGTGCGTGTGTGTGTGTACGTGAATCGGTGGTTTTCATGTATTTAGGTGATGGTGGGGTTGTTAGTGAGATAAGATGTTTTTTGATGATGGTGTCTGAGTCTGCAGTTCTGGAGTTTTCAGGCAGGGAGTTCCAGATTTTAGGCCCTTTAATGTACATTGAACGTTTGTATAGATTTAGCCGGACACGTAGAATATCATAGAGATTTTTGTCTGGTATTGTGTCTATGGGTCCTGTCACAACTATCAAGAAAGCGTTTTAGGTCAGGGATAACAATGGGTTGTACATGCCAAAAGCTCCTAATATGCAGAGCATTGTGGGCAAACTTAAAATTAACTTGCAATGAAATAAAAATGATCATTATCATTATCAAATGGTAAAAATTATAGCAAACAATTTACAATATAAGTATAGTGGAGTATTTAAGCAATGAAATTTGAACATAATTTGAACATAACAATTTTGAAACATAATAGTTTTACAATTTTGAAGCAAAGCTCTCGCTTCACACACGGAGGGCCCGGGTTCGATTCCCGGCAGGGTAGAAACATTTTGATGCGTTTCCTTACACCTGTTGTCCTGTCCACCTAGCAGCAAATAGGTACCTGGGTGTTAGTCGACTGGTGTGGGTCGCATCCTGGGGGACAAGATTGAGGACCCCAATCTTGTCCTGACTTTCTTGGGTTATCCTGGGTGGCTAACCCTCTGGGGTTAAAAATCCGAACGAAATCTTGTCTTGTCTTGTCTTGTCTTGTCTTGTAGTAATGCAATTTATTACATCAGATCAAACAAATCAAATCAATTATTTGTGTTGAAATAACAGTTTATATGGTCATTAGATGAGTTACAAGGAGTACAAGAGTACATGAGAATGAGGGGGGTGTAGATTCGCCAGAATACCCCTGGCCTGGGTTTGTTCCAGATGGTGACCTGGCCTTGGCTCCCTGTCTTGGAAGTGTGTGAGACCTATGTCTCCTATGGGAGGAGGTACAAGTACCCCCTCATCGTCTGGGACATATTGTCCCCAGGCCTAGCCACGTTCCCCACCCTCACGGGGCTCGTAGGGAGAAGCTAGGCCTCTCTGGTCTGCCATCTTCCCCGCCCCAGGGAGGCTGACGGGAAGGGCAGTCTTGCCAGCTGCAGATGGTAGCAAGCTCTAGCTTTGGCACCTACCCTGCCCTAGAAGGGCTGGGCATGGTGGAGCCCTCATGAGAATTGATTTCTTTATTTGGTAATGCTGTAGGAACAACGTAAGATTAGGTTGCATTAATTATATCAGGTTTATACATTTATGAGATATAAGTTTCAAAATTTGCACTAGATTAAGTTGAAAAATTATTGTTCTTTGAGCAATTATGTAAGGGGTTTAGAGGCTAGGGGAGTAACACAGTGAATAATGTTATTTTGAGGCAGTGGAAAGAGATTTATTAACTCAAAAAATGGAGTTGGTAAAAATTAAGTGATGAAAGGTGCCCCTCTTGTAACGTGTCTTGCGAGCAAAGTAGATGTGGACAAACTTCCCAATGACAACTGGGAAAACTTGTCACTGATGCTCAGGCGAGAGCGAGACATCCACACTCGACGAAGTTCGTTGTTTGTTGAGTTTATAAGGGCCACTGACAGCTTGTGCCGCATCGAGCGCGACTTCCCGATGTACGGGAAAGATTTGTTGCCCAAAGCAGTTGTTAAGATAAGATAAGATAAGATTTCTTCGGATTTTTAACCCCGGAAGGTTAGCAACCCAGAATAACCCAACAAAGTCAGTGCATCATCGAGGACTGTCTGTCTTATTTCCATTGGGGTCCTTAATCTTGTCCCCCAGGATGCGACCCACACCAGTCGAACATGACAACAGGTGTAAGGAAACACGTCGAAATGTTTCCACCCGCCAGGAATCGAACCCGGGCCCTCCGTGTGTGAAGCGAGAGCTCTAGCCACCAGACCACCGGGCCACCAAGCCACCAGACCACCGGGCCACCAGCCACCAGACCACAAGGAATTTGCCTAGCGGGAATAGGTGTCTAAAAGTACAACGTTTCAGAGACACCCCCATGCAAACCTTACATAACATTGTAAAACACTTCTTTGTTAACGATAAGATATCTAAAATCTTGAGGTTGTGTCCACATACGACATTGAGAACCAAACGAAATGTAAACTTTGCCAGATGGACTATTGTCACACCCTGCGTCATTAAGTACTGAAGACAACTCACTCAGAAATGTTCAAGATATGTCAAAGTATTTTATCCACAGTGGTACATTACAGACTATTCTGGAAAAATACCCTGACTTTGCTCCCTGTAAATAAAGCATTACCACATGTGTGTGTGTACTCACCTAATTGTAGTCACCTAATTGTGGTTGCAGGGGTCGAGACTCAGCTCCTGGCCACGCCTCTTCGCTGTCTGCTACTGGGTCTCTGCTCTCCCTGCTCCATGAGCTTTATCATACCTTGTCTTAAGACTATGTATGGTTCCTGCCTCCACTATATCTGTGGAAAATATTGGTATTTTCCGAAAGTTGTAATTGATAAACTTTCCAATATGAATAGATATCATTAATGTGTTGCTGTTGGCTTAACATTAACTGAAAAGAACCAACGAATTAACACGCATGCGCGAGATGCCTCGTCAAGTGGGCAGGGAGGCTGGGCAGAGGGGAATGGGCAGAGTGGAAACAGAACCTACACGTGGGACCTGAGGTGATGGGATGGCGAACGGAATTTGTCGAAGACGACCGCCAAATCGGACTTAATTACCTCCTTTCGTAATGTGGAGGAATATCCAGTGACGCGGTGAATATAAAGTGGGACAATCGGTCCAGGAGGTCCAGTAATAGGACAATAATTGTGAAATAAGGTGTGCCGCCGGCGAGTGACGCGGTCATAGGCCTATTTGAACGGAGTGAAATGACCATACGGCAGGATAAAGTCGTAACCCCTGATGCTGGGGAGTTTTCGTCTGAGAAGAGACTGAAATATATTCGATGAATATTGTGAAATGGTGAATATAGTGAAACAGAGTTGTAAATAAATAGGGAGTGATCGTACCGAGCGAGGCTCGCGCGGGTACGCCATACCCCGACCGCCATATTGGATGCAATTGAAATGAACTAACATATCGCAAGTTATCTACTCGAAATCCAAGTATCGAGACTGTGAATGTGTATAAACTAGTGGGGCATTAAGCCAGGATATACGTAATATGTAAAGTTATACATATAAACAGTACAAAAGGTCGGATTAGTGAGAGGATCTGATTCGCTACCCTGACCAACCACATGTTAACTAACGCCTGGTCTCGTGGGCGTATAAGAGTGCACGGAAATTAACCTTCCTTGACTCGACGAGACAACTATTACCATCGCGATCGAATCAGATCGCAGGAGGACGTCAACAACAGAACGACTCCCTCATCTAAAGCTAAGTAATCTGCTTGCGACTTTGTTATTGGCCAATGATATTGTTACGCACAGTAGATGTACTTTAGCTAGGTCAACGATCTACTATGCACCGCTATGATGCTGTTAATTAGGTGAGTGATGGTCATGTTAACTTAACTGTGTGTTATCTACCTCTCCTCCTGTTTGATCAGTTGTTTAATAACTTATACAGTCCACTTAAATTTAAATATATCATAATTATAATAAATGATCATCTCAGATTTATTTATACTGGTCCAGAGTGCAGTGGGTTAACGAGAATATTGAAGGTACCCCTTGGGTGTGGCCAGGAGCGGGTAAAGTTCTCACATATCTTAAAGGGAATGACTGCGGTAAAATTATACGAGTGGGTCATCTCCCTGGGAGTTTGTTTATTGCTAGTGGCGGTGTCCCAGATAGACTTATCTCTCACAATTCCCCACAATATTTTTCTCTAGACTATTCCACTTCCTGACTACTCTGTGGCTGAAGAAATGCTTCCTAACATCTCTTTGACTCATCTGAGTCTTCAGCTTCCAGTTGTGTCCCCTTGTTTCTGTGTTCCCTCTCTGGAACATCCTGTCCCTGTCTACCTTGTCGATTCCCCGCAGTATTTTGTATGTCGTTATCATGTCTCCTCTGACCCTTCTTTCCTCCAGTGTTGTTAGTCCTATTTCCTTCAATCTTTCTTCATAGGACAGACCCCTGAGTTGTGGAACTAGCCTTGTCGCAAACCTTTGCACTTTCTCTAGTTTCTTTACGTGCTTGACCAGGTGTGGGTTCCAGACTGGTGCTGCATATTCTAGTATGGGCCTGACGTACACGGTGTACAGTGTCTTGAACGATTCCTTGTTTAGGTAACGGAACGCTAATCTTAGGTTTGCCAGTCGCCCATATGCTGCCGCAGTTATCTGGTTGATGTGTGCCTCCGGAGACGTACTTGGCGTTATATTCACCCCAAGGTCTTTCTCCTTTGCCGAGGTTTGTAGCCCTTGTCCACCTAGCCTGTACTCTGTCAGCGGTCTTCTTTGTCCTTCTCCGATCTTCATGACTTTGCATTTGGTGGGATTGAATTCGAGAAGCCAGTTGCTAGACCAGATGTCAAGCTTGTCCAGGTCTGTTTGAAGTCCTGCTTGGTCCTCTTCCGATGTGATTCTCCTCATTAATTTCACATCATCTGCGAACAGAGACACTTCTGAGTCTATCCCATCTGTCATGTCGTTTACATATACTAAGAATAACACTGGTCCTAGGACTGACCCCTGCGGTACGCCGCTCATCACAGGCGCCCACTGTGATACCTCATCACGCACCATGACCCGTTGTTGCCTCCCTGTGAGGTATTCCCTGATCCATTCCAGTGCCCTTCCTGTTATACATGCTTGTTCTTCCAACTTCTTTACTAATCTCATGTGAGGAACTGTGTCGAAGGCCTTCCTGCAGTCCAGGAAAATGCAATTAACCAACCCTTCTCTCTCTTGCCTTACCTCTGTTACTTTATCATAGAACTCTAGGAGGTTTGCTACACAGGATTTGCCTTCCTGGAATCCGTGCTGTCTGGTGTTTATTATCCTGTTCAGCTCGAGGTGCTCCACCATTCTTTTCCTGATGATTTTCTCCAGGACTTTGCACACTATGCATGTAAGTGACACCGGTCTATAGTTTAGTGCCTCTTTTCTGTCTCCTTTTTTAAAGATGGGGACTACATTGGCCTTCTTCCATACTTCAGGTATCTGCCCATTTTCAAGGGATGTGTTGAATATTATGGTAAGTGGCACACTCAGTATCTCAGCTCCTTCCCGAAGAACCCACGGGGAGATATTGTCCGGACCCATCGCCTTTTGAGGTATCAAGGTCACTGAGTAACTGCTTCACCTCCTCCT
>WNWK01052269.1:0-12231 GCA_009830355.1 Cherax destructor | reverse complement strand
CTGTCGTGGGTGTTCCCTCGACTTCCTTCAGGCCATAGATAAAGATCGACTTCTCCCTTTCCTCCTCCCATTGTGTCTCCCATTGCCTTGTCAAAAGTGCATTAGCCTCTCCCGGTGCTGTCATGGATGTATTCCCCGGTTTCCTTTGTGTGTCCGGTCTGATCATACGTCCCTGTCCGCTGCAATGTGTTGTTGGGGTCTCCGTGTTTAGCGTGACTGGTGCTTTGTCTACCCTCTCATATGTTGTTTCTGTGGTGCTCTTTCTTGACCCTGGCTGCTTTTTCTATATCCCTCTCGTGTGTTGTTATCCTGCTCGTCTTGCTTCGGGCCCCATGTGTGACTGCCAGTGCCTGTGCATACACGAGTTCTCCTCCTTTCTCCTCATTCCCTTTGGCTGTGCCTGGTGCACAAGCTCCAAGCGTCGTTTCCTGCCAGGTACTATTGTCTCTATTCTGTGTCAGTCCCTGCAGCTTCTCTTCAGGGTCTGGATCTTGGCTTCTGCTTTTTGGCTTGCATTACCCATTTTCTACTCTCCTCAGCTATCCTCTTCTCCATTTCCTGCTGATCACCAATAGCTTCCTCCCCCATTCCTTTTCCCTTTCATCGAGCTCCTGGTGATCACCAATATCTTCCTCTCCCATTCCTTCTTCCTTCTAGAAATTTCCTCCTCCCACTGTGTACTCACCTAATTGTGGTTGCAGGGTCGAGACTCAGCTCCTGGCCCCGCCTCTTCGCTGTCCGCTACTGGGTCTCTGCTCTCCCTGCTCCAGGAGCTTTATCATACCTCGTCTTAAAACTATGTATGGTTCCTGCCTCCACTATATCTTTCTCTAGACTATTCCACTTCCTGACTACTCTGTGGCTGAAGAAATGCTTCCTAACATCCCTTTGACTCATCTGAGTCTTCAGGTTCCAGTTGTGTCCCTTGTTTCTGTGTTCCCTCTCTGGAACATCCTGTCCCTGTCTACCTTGTCGATTCCCCGCAGTATTTTGTATGTCGTTATCATGTCTCCTCTGACCCTTCTTTCCTCCAGTGTTGTTAGTCCTATTTCCTCAACCTTTCTTCATAGGACAGACCCCTGAGTTGTGGAACTAGCCTTGTCGCAAACCTTTGCACTTTCTCTAGTTTCTTTATGTGCTTGACCAGGTGTGGGTTCCAGACTGGTGCTGCATATTCTAGTATGGGCCTGACGTACACGGTGTACAGTGTCTTGAACGATTCCTTGTTTAGGTAACGGAACGCTAATCTTAGGTTTGCCAGTCGCCCATATGCTGCCGCAGTTATCTGGTTGATGTGTGCCTCCGGAGACGTACTTGGCGTTATACTCACCCCAAGGTCTTTCTCCTTTGCCCAGGTTTGTAGCCCTTGTCCACCTAGCCTGTACTCTGTCAGCGGTCTTCTTTGTCCTTCTCCGATCTTCATGACTTTGCATTTGGAGGATTGAATTCGAGAAGCCAGTTGCTAGACCAGATGTCAAGCTTGTCCAGGTCTGTTTGAAGTCCTGCTTGGTCCTCTTCCGATGTGATTCTCCTCATTAATTTCACATCATCTGCGAACAGAGACACTTCTGAGTCTATCCCATCCGTCATGTCGTTTACATATACCAAGAATAACACTGGTCCTAGGACTGACCCCTGCGGTACGCCCTCGTCACAGGCGCCCACTGTGATACCTCATCACGCACCATGACCCGTTGTTGCCTCCTGTGAGGTATTCCCTGATCCATTCCAGTGCCCTTCCTGTTATACCCGCTTGTTCTTCCAACTTTTTACTAATCTCATGTGAGGAACTGTGTCGTGTGTTGTGTGTGTACTCACCTATTTGTACTCACCTATTTGTGGTTGCAGGGTCGAGTCACAGCTCCTGGCCCCGCCTCTTCACTGATTGCTACTAGGTCATCTCTCTCCCTGCTCCATGAGCTTTATCAAACCTCGTCTTAAAACTATGTATGGTTCCTGCCTCCACTACGTCACTTTCTAGGCAATTCCACTTCCTGACAACTCTATGACTGAAGAAATACTTCCTAACATCCCTTTGACTCATAGGAGTCTTCAACCTCCAATTGACCCCTTGTTTCTGTGTCCCCTCTCTGGAACATCTTGTCTCTGTCCACCTTATCTATTCCTCGCAGTATTTTATGTGTCGTTATCATGTTCCCTAAGCCTCCTGTCCTCTAGTGTCGTCAGGCCGATTTTTTAACCTTTCTTCGTAGGACAATCCCTTAGCTCTGGGACTAGTCTTGTTGCAAACCTTGCACTTTCTCTAATTTCGTGACGTGCTTTACCAGGTGTGGTTCCAAACTGGTGCTGCATGCTCCAGTATGGGCCTGACGTATATGGTGTACAGAGTCTTGAACGATTCCTTAGTGAGGTATTGGAACGCTATTCTTAGGTTTGCCAGCCGCCCGTATGCTGCAGCTGTTATCGGATTGATGTGTGCCTCAGGAGATGTGCTCGGTATTATACTCACCCCAAGATCTTTTTCCTTGAGCGAGGTTTGCAGTCTTTGGCCAACTAGACTATACTCTGTCTGCGGTCTTTTTGCCCTTCCCCGATCTTCATGACTTTACATTTGGCAGGGTTAAATTCAAGGAGCTAGTTACTGGACCAGGCTTGTAGCCTGTCCAGGTCTCTTTGTAGTCCTGCCTGATCCTCGACTGATTTAATTCTTCTCATTAACTTCACATCATCTTCAAACAGGGACACTTCTGAGTCTATCACATTGTTGCACACAGCTTTGACTGGCAGAGCTCAAACATATACTGTTGCTTTACCATTTGCCAAATACATTAACTATGACACTGTTAAGGAAACCATTCTCGAGACATATAATTTGTTACCTGTAAGTTATCAACGTGCATTTCGTACGTTACAACGACGACAAGGTCAAACTTGTGTAGAGTTTGTCCATGAGGAAAAGCTTGCATTTGAGAGGTGATGCAGAGCCTCGAATTGCAAAACTTATGCCAGCCTCGTACAGCCGCCACTACACGAAGTATTCAACAACTGTATGATGTCTGCTGATGTTCAAGAATATCTGATCGATCACAATGCCTCAGATATTCTAGAGACTTCATGTTACAAAATGACGCGATATCTATTAGAAATAGACATCTCCAGTGAACACTAGAAAGGATTACCCTTCTAGCATCCAGCCTGTTACTGGGCTTTTGCAACAAAGTCAGTATCCTGGTCCAGTTATCCGACAGATATAATAGGATCTCAACTGAGAGGATACTAACCAAAGAAATGAATTTAAAATATTTATTAACAAAATGTCTAGGGTATCAAAGTGAATAAATTTACATTTAAATATATTTAAGATATTAATTAGGAGGTTAGCTCCTACACTTCTCTCATAAACTATATTATTGTGCTGAAGGCACATATCTCTTAATGGCTCTTATGTACCATCTGGTACAATGTCAGCAAATATAAACAATACTAATAATTACAAGTAAGTGTATGAATGTGTGTGAGTGTTCCAGGTAACTCGTTATGCCTCTTAAGGTTCGACTCTTTCAGTGACCAACTGAACGTCTTCTAATAAGCTAGCTTCTCTAACAAATTGCCAATTAGAACAGCTTGATTGAACAGTGAAATGACCAATTCGCCGAACAGCAATATAGCCAGCAACGGCAACACAGCGTCAGGAACAAGGAGATAGAATAACGACCCTAACTGGGGACCATCAGCAGATCCTCCATAATAGTCACAAACTCCCTTATTACTGAATCTAGGTTCAGCATAAACAATATCCCCCGACTGTGACGGTGCACAGATACCTCAACGAATTAGGTCAAGAGCTATAGCTAGAGACCTGAGTTATCTCAGAGTGTCAATGTGACACAACCCAGTAAAACATCGAAATCACAGAGTTACACAGAGTCCAGAGAAGTATGTTTCGTCTCACCACCGAACACATACTCTACCAAACAGAGTCTAAATGACGAGAAAACAAGCAGAGACAAGAGCGAGGTCTTTCTCCGACGAGAGTCAGCAGGGAAGAGAGGACGATGAAGGAGAAGCAGTCTCCAACTCAAGTGTGATCACGCCACCGACTGACTGCCCAGCCAGAAGCCGGCAGTATAACAAGCGAAGCGCTGTTAGCGAGGTAGTTTGCCAACTCCAGGGCAGCTACTCAACAGTCTCGAACAAAGAGCACAATAGTGTACATGTGTACATGTTACATCCTACCTAATAAAATAGCTAAGTCAAATAATAATATAAAGCAAGATATTAACGATTTAGCTATTATCGAAAATATCAGCAATATAAAATTATAAGAAATGAAAATATATATACATCAATACAATATATAAATTGTGGCCCATTCTGGGGTCGCAATACTGCAGCATTAGCTGACAGTTACGAAATTTCTCACAAACTTGTACGTACTAGGATTTGGCAAACCAAATCAGCTGATCAGCGTCGGCCTAACACTCCTGCTAGTGTAAATTCTCGTATTTGTACTTGCTTCGGCAGTACATATACTAAAATTGGAATGATACAGAGAAGATTAGCATGGCCCCTGTGAATGGATGACACACAAAATCGTGAAGCGTTCCACATTTTTACATTCATTGGCCACCCAGCTCTTGTAGGGTGTGGGTGTGCTGTTCCCTGGGCTGCCCCCTAGCGGTGATCAACGACAACTTCATTTTCTGTAAACATGGCGACGGCGAGCAGATGCATGCTCAACACAGTCTGTATAGATATGGTGACTGGGGCTTTGCAACCGGCTACTGCGGCTACAGTTCTGCCAAGCATATTACGAGACGTATATGGATTGGAGACAGCAGATTTGTATGGCGTGGTGCTCAATGGCATTAATAGAGTCTTTGTAAAACTCTTAACGGCTGAGGTGTACGAAAGGAGTCTATACGGTACATTCTGGCCTACAAGTACGACTGAAAGACGTGTTGCGTACTTACACGTGGATTAGGGTTAAGAATGTGCCATTTGAATCGGACTCAGTGGACATCAGCAAAGTATTTGGAGCTTACGTCATTGTGCATGCTGCCATGGCCGGGAAGTGGAGCGAGGGTCCGATTGTGGGCCTTTTTGAGGGGACATACTCCCTGAAAATGACATTACGCAAGCCGATTCCATATTACGTCGTCCTGCCGGAATTTAGGACCCAGCTATATGTGACGTACATGGGACAGCGAAGGACCTGCAGGTTGTGTGGGTCGTACGAGCATGTGGCTGCTGACTGCATGCGGAGGATGGGACAACGGGTGGATGCTGAACGACGAGACCTGGAAGTAAGGATGCACGAGGTTGTGCAGGATACGGTGGACGCTAAGGAGGCCGGCACTAGATTATGGAGCGAGATTGTTGAAGGATCGCAGGAGGTGTGTCATACGTTGCCAAAGGCGTCTGCAGGTGGTGAGACGCACCCTGACAACGGCGAGGATTCCCCTTTGGAGGAGGTATTGCGGGAGATATTGGACGACCCGTTGCCAGTACTTAGTGTGGAGGCATATGAAGGTTTGGATGAGGCAGTGAGTGTGGTGGATGAGTTGGTGAGTAGCAGTATTGAGCAGCAGTCTTTAGTCCGAGAGCACGTCACGGTTGAGGTGCATCGGAAAGAGAGTGTCGAGAGGGATGATAGTATGGAAGTGGTGCCTGGATCGTGGAAGCGGTCGGGCACAGTGACTGATAGTGAAGATGTATTAAACCCAGCACAGAGGACAGGTAAAAAGTCGATGGTGGAGGTGGCGAGAAAGGACCTGGGAGTTTTGCATGATAGAGAAAAGGTCAAGGGTGGGAAGCAGATGAGTAAAACAGGAGGTAAAGGGAAGGCGGTCTCGTAGCCTCCACCGTGGCCTAAGGGCAAACCCTTACAATTGTTTTCAAGTGCCTAACATTAAATGTAAATGGTCTGCGGGAGGAGATTAAAAGGGCATGGGTAGAATGCACATTGAGGAGGTATGGTGTGAATGTGGCTTTTTTACAAGAACATAATTTTCGGTGTGGAATTAAGTTGCAATTGATGGGATATAAGGTGTATGCTGGTTCATTGGGGAAATTAAAGGGCGGGGTGGTGGTAGCAGTCGCAGAATCTAGCCCTTTTAAATTATATTCTTGGGAAGAGTGTGTGGGGGGGGGGTCGGATAGTGAGGGTAAAGGGGGAGTGGGGTGGAGTGCGGGTATGTTTCTTGGGTATATACATGCTGGCAGAATATTCCAGGAAAGTGAAGGTGGAATTTGTAAGGGATGTTATGATCTATGCTTTCAGGGGCTTACCTGGGGTGTCGATAGTTGGGGGGGGGATTTTAACTGTGTAATTCGGGAGAGGGATGTTGAGCCTAAGGGGGGCGGGTGTGTGTTGGTTGAACTGAGGGATTTATTACGAAGTGCGGGGTTGGGGGATGTTGTTGGGGTAGGGTGTTTGGGGGAGCATACTTTTGTTAGGCGGGGTTATGGGGCTAGGTTAGATAGGATTTATGTTTCGGGGTTTGTTGTGGTGGGTAGGATTAGTTATTTGGATGTGGATTTTTCTGACCACAGGGGGGTGTTGGCTGATGTAGATTGGTTGGGAGTAGCTAAGTGGTATATGGGATACTGGAAATTGAATGTTAGGTTGTTATCGGGTGAGGATAAAAGGGTTGAGTTTGCAGGTTGGTGGGGTAGGTTATGGGAACGAGGCCGTAGGGAGGAAGATTTGGTGGGTTGGTGGGTGTCGGTGGGAAAACCGCACATACGTATGTTTTATCAGAGATTGGGAAAGGAGGAGGCAGAATGGCGATATGGAATGCAACGATATATAGAAGGCCTGTTACAGAGTTGTTATGTGAGAGGGGGCTATGCAGTTACGGGAGAGATTAGGGAATTGGAGAATAGGTTGATAGAAATACAGAATGAGAGGTTTGGGGCGTGTAGGATGAAGGCGGATATAGATGATGTTTTGTGGGGGGATAAACCCTCAAAATATGTGTTAGGTCAATGTAGAGTGCATAGGGAGAGAAGGACAATGGAATATGTGGAAGTAGAGGAGAGTGCGGATGGTTATGAGTGGGCAATGAATATTAGAGGTACAGAGGCAATAGGTGTGTACTGGACAAGTGGTTTCAGAGGTACCTGAGTAGTGTGGATGTGGAGTTGGAGGCTTGTAATATTCTTACAGAGGGGATTGTGGGGAGGTTAGAGGAGGGGGATAGGGAGGGTATGGGGGTAATTAGCGAAGAGGAGGTATGGGAGGCGGTGAGTGGGCTTAGTAAAGGCAAAGCTCCTGGAATAGATGGGTTGGCAAATGAGTTTTATAGGGAACACTGGAATAGTATGAGAGGTTGTGTGGTGGAAGTGATGAATCGGATGAAGAGGGATAGGAGGATGGGGAAAGGGATGGGAATAGGTGTAATGGTTTTGGTGGAAAAGGGAAAGATAGGTAATATGTTGAGTAATTACAGGCCACTGGTGCTCATGAATGAAGACTATAAGATCTTTGCAAAAATATTGGGAAATAGATTGAAAAAGGTGATTGAGGAGTGATTGTGGGGGGGGCAGGGGGGATCCCGGGTAGAGGTGTTCTTAAGGGGCATGAGAGGATTAAGGGTTTTAGATAGTGGAAAGGGGCGTATGGCAGTGTGGAACGTGAGGTGTTGTTTGAGGTGATGAGGAGACAGGGTTTCGGGGAGGAGGTTGTGGATTGGGTTCGGTCATTATATGAAGGTGCATGCGTTAGAATACAGGTGAATGGCAGGCTTGGGGGTGTGGTGGAGATGGATAAGGGTCTGCGACAAGGGACAACCCTGTCGCAGATTCTCTTTGCATGCGTGCAAGATCCATTCTATAGATTAGTGGACAGTGAGGTACAGGGAGGGGAAGGCGGCGGGATTGAGGGTGTCGTGGGTTATGTAGACGACACCACGGTGCTCTTGGGGAATGTGGTTGGTTTCGAGACGGTTCGGATGTATTTATGGACTTTTTGCGCGGCCACCGGGATGAGCGTGAATGGTGCGAAGTCGAAAATGTTGGAGGTAGGATCCTGGGTGTGGGGGGGGGGCTTGGGTCAGGGGTAGGGGTGGATCGTGGTGGATAGCATCACTATCTGTGGAATTGTATACATGAGGGATAGAAATCAGACGAGAGAGGTGAATTCAGGTCAAGTGGTGCAAAGGGCGAGGTTGTGTATGTCTGCATGGAGGCCGAGTGATCTCACTTTGTGACAGAGGGTAATTGCTGTCAACACATTGGTCTACAGTAGGAATTGGTATGTTGCTGGCGTGTACCCACTGTTGCAGGTGGATGTGAAAGAGTTGGAGCGTAGAGTTTTCAAGTATATCTGGACGTATGGGAGGAATTGGTTACGGAAGGAAATTGTTAGGAACGGGGTAGGGATGGGTAGTTTGGGTTTAATTTGGTTGGAGCGGAGACTGGTGTGTATGTATGTGAGATGGTGCTTGGTGAGGAGAGAGGAGAGGGGGTTTGGGGGGAAAGGAGGAGGGTGGGGGGGGAGTGTATTGAGGGAGGTGAGTGAATGGTGGTGGGAAAGGATTTAGATTACTGTAGAGATTTGTTAGGGAATTTATTGGTAATTACGGAACCGCATAAATTGAAGGTGAATATGATGATGGGTCTTGGTGCAGAGGCTAAGGTTGTAGAGGGTGCAGCGGTTTTTCCGGTATATGATTGGGTTCGGATATGGAGGGGTTTTCAAGGACTTAGGTTACGCGCAAGAGATCGGGAACAGATGTACAGATTTTTACATGGGGCGGTAGCGTCCAGGGCGGTATTATTCAGTATGGGGTTGGTACAGGAGGGCAGGTGCGAGAGGTGTGGTATGTTGGAAACTGTGTTGCATGTGATATATTTCTGTGAAGCTTTGGGGCCGGTGCAGGAGTGGATGGGGGGTGGTACGCAAACTTGGGGGAGGGGGGATACAATTGTTGAGGGCACTATACCTGGACTTAGGAGGATTGGATAAGAACATAAGTACATAAGAAAGGAGGAACACTGCAGCAGGCCTGTTGGCCCATACTAGGCAGGTCCTTCACAATCCATCCCACTAACAGAATAATTGCCCAACCTAATTTTCAATTCTACCCAAGAAATAAGCTTTGAACATAAGAACATAAGAATGGAGGAACACTGCAGAAGGCCTACTGGCCCATACAAGGCAGGTCCTTATCAAAACCACCACTACCTAAAAATTTATTCCCGTACTCACGACACAAATCAAACCCAGCCCCTCCCACTCATATATTTGTCCAATCTCTTTTTAAAGCCACCCAAGGTCCTAGCCTCTATCACAGTACTCGGAAGATTGTTCCACGCATCTACAACTCTGTTCGAAAACCAGTACTTGCCTATGTCCTTTCTAGGAGAGGTCTAATGTATTGTCTGGTTGATTTCGTGTGTGGGTCGTGGAGATTGAGGGAGGTCGGAATAAGGGAAAGAATTAGGGCATTGGCTGCCGTAATGTACCGTACGAAATGTAGAAACAGGCAGGTGTATGGGAGGGATTGGGATAAGGATTTTAGTTCGGCTTATAGGAATTTACGGGTGGGAGAGTTATTAATGGGGTTTGTAGGAGTTTAAGGGGGCTTGGTTCTGCGACTTGCTGGGGAATGTACGGTTGTGGCTTTGGTATGGTCCGGTTGTGGCTTTTGATTGACTGAAATTGGTAAGGTTGGGGGGGGGCGGTTTGGTGGGTGGGGACGGATGACCTTTATAATGGGTGACGGGAGACTGATGGGTTTGGGTGTGTATGTTGTGTGATCAAGTGGGGATGTGGATTTGGGTGTGTGGGTTATTAAGGAGGGGGGGTTGTAATTGGGGAAGAGTAAGGGTTTGTCCTGTTCAGTGCTGGGTGTTACGTTATGGTGCAGTGTGTTGATGTTGTGTGTTATTAACTAAGTTTGTATATAGTTTAAGGTACTGAAACCTGGTTGGTGGGTTCCATGGACTTCAAGTTGATTCAAGACTTGGTGATGTTAGAAGATGGTAACATGTTTGGTTACTGTCAGATGAATTTGGTGTACTTTTTGTATATATTTTGCCGTTGTACACAGTGATGACATTGTTTTGACTTATCATGTGAAGTGGAACTGTGTTAATAATAAAAAGGACAGGTGGTATAGGTGGTATCAAGTTCAGGGTGTGAGTGGATATACGTGGAGTGCATGTAATCTGTATGCGTGAGTATAATATATATTGTGCCTATGTGTGGAATACTATAGTAATTTGTGAGAAATGTACATTGTTTGGTGTACGACATTAATGTACCAGTGGATTTGGAGTAGTAATTCATGGAGCTCTTATTATATTAGAGTGGACAGATATGTGGTATACTGGTATGGCCACAGTGGTGAATTATGTTTTCTGTTTTCTATGTTGTACATTAACCCTGATGTATTAGGTCACACGTTGTTTGTTGGATAATGATTCTGGTTAAATGTAATAGGTGCATATAATTGTATGCACATAGTAGTTGCGGATAGGGACTTTATTGTTTTTCTGGAGATTGATTTCTGTGTTTTGTATTGGTGTTTTTTGTAATTATTTGCTTTAGTGACTGCGGTCACAGTTATTTATGGATATGTTTTTGTATCTGTTTAAAACCAATAAAATGTAAAAAAAAAAACTCGTATCTTCACCAGGAAATCTGACATTCCTGAATCTGTCTCTGTAGTTAGACAGAAGTCTAATACTGAGAAGAAGAAAGTTAAATGTACCTACTGTCTTAGGAAAGGACATGCTAGAGAGTGTTGCTTCAAATTAGAAAGGATATGAGAGACGATCGTGGGCTGGCGCCCCACTCAAGTCGTATCCTCTTCAGTGCAACAAGGGCACCAATATCCTAGTAATACTTGATCCTACTGTTTTAGAGAATGTTACTCAGAATAGATGACTAGCGTCAAACCGTATATCTGATGAGAAGATTCGTTCGGTAATGAGTTCTTACTTGTCGAGAGGTAAAGTAGGACTTGACGAATCACAGCTAACTGAGATAATTACCTTCCGAGATACCGGCAGTTATCTTACTTTGTTAAGAGAAGATGTATTGCCTTTAACTAATGATACTTATACCAAGATAGATGTATTGTTAGAAGCCTATGGAGGTGCTGTTACTAACGTTCCTCTTCACAAAGTTTACATTGAAACAAGTTATTATACTGGTTATTTTTCAGTAGGTATTTCTAGTGGTGCATTTCCTATCAGGTCAGTGGACTTGTTGATAGGAATGATATCCTACAAGCTGGTATTTGTAAGGAACCACTTGTGATTGATAATACCACTGAGGATAATTATGCCACTGAAGCTTGTCGAGAGAAGCCTATTTTATTTCCTCTCAGCACCATTACTCATGATATGTCAAAGATACAACAACAACCATCCTTGCCATCTGTTGAGTTAGTGTGATAATGATGCTCTGCACCCAGGATCACTAGCATTGACTCTCCCGTTCATCAACCTGTCAGGACACAACTGATGTTAAGATTCTAACTCATGACAATTTAATCAAGGATCAGTTTGTTGATCAGTCTTTGGATAGACTGAGAGATATAGCAGTGTCTGAGAGTGAAGCAAAGGATCTCGATAATTGTTACTATTATAGTAACGGTGTATTGATGGAGAAAATTACAAGTCAGATATCAGCTGATAGTGTTTCTGCCACAGTCAATCATCTTGTTGTTTTACCAGTTACATTTCGTGAGCAGGCTCTTGATTTTGCTCACAATAGTCCCATAGAGGACATTTAGGTGTCAGGAAGACACTAGGAAAACTGGCAAAACATTTCACTTGGCCGATAATGAGGGACACTGTTACTGATCATGTGCGACGTTGTCACGTCTGTCAGGTGACAGGCAAACCAGCTCACACACCTCAACCTGCCCCTCTCATACCAATAATTGTAGACCGCGAGCTATTCTCACGTCTTATCATAGATTGTGTTGGTCCTCTGCCTAGAACCAGGGTGGGGAACCAATACCTGTTTACAATAATGGACTCAGCTACACGCTATCCTGAAGCTATTCCTATGAGAAAAAATAATGCTCGTGCTATTGTCAGGGCACTGATGAAATTTTTCTCCCAGGTTGGATTACCTCGAGAGATACAGTCAGATCAGGGATCCAACTTCACTTCTAAGATCTTTCGAGAAGCATTATCCCACCTAGGAATAAAATCAGTACTTTCTATCAGTTACCATCCTCAGTCACAAGGTGCTCTAGAGAGATTTCATCAGACACTGAAGTGTATGATGAGAGCCTATTGTGAACA
>WNWK01052268.1:0-12231 GCA_009830355.1 Cherax destructor | reverse complement strand
TTTTTAAAAATATGTAAATAATTAATAAACATTAAAAATGCTATAAAACTTGATTTTATTGCATTTTTTGACATTTAACATTTTCAAGTTTTTTAAAAACTTTTTTTTTAGATAAAATATACATATGAGTGTTTTAAAAAGAAAATCATAAAATTTTGTTACTTTTCCCATAAATTTCAATTGCAGTGAAATTTATTTAAAAGTGTGAAAATGTAAGTTTTTTTTAGCAAAAAAAATGAGTTTTGCCAGAAAACACTCAAACCGCTCAAAATCGAAATATTCCATAAAACGATTTTAGCCATTTTTCTGAGCTTTTAATGTTTCATGTTTTTTTCGAAAAATTATGAAATATTCTATAAAATTTGATTTTTAATTTAATGGGATTTTTTAAAAATATTTAAATAATAAATATATTTCAAAATGCTATAAAACGTTTTTATTGCATTTTTAACGATTCAAGGCATTTTCAGATTTTCTGAAAAACTATTATTTTAATAAAATAATATGAGTAAGCTTCTAAAAGAAAATCAAAAACTTTGTTACTTTTCCCATAAATTTCAATTGCAGAAAATTCTTTAAAAGGGAAAATCTAAGTATTTTAGCTAAAAAATGAGTTTTCCAGAAAAGCACTAAACCGCTTTAAAACGTCAAAATATGCAATAAAATACGATTTTAGCCCATTTTTCTTAGCTTTTAATGTTTCATGTATTTTTCGAAAATAATATAAAATATTTTTAAAAATATTTTTTTTTATAGATTTTAATGGGATTTTTAAAAATATTAAATAATTAATAAATATTAAAAATGCTATAAAACGATATTTTATTCATTTTTTGACGATTCAAAGGCATTTTAACGGATTTTTGAAAATTTTTTTAGATATAATATACCTAGAGTAAGCTTTAAAAGAAAATCAAAAAATTTTGCTTACTTTTCCCATAAATTTCAATTGCAGTAGAAATTCTATTTAAAAGTGTTAAAATCTAAGTATTTTAGCAAAAAAATGAGTTTTGTAAAAAGCATCAAACGCTTAAAATGTCG
Source organism: Cherax destructor (assembly GCA_009830355.1). Classification (NCBI taxonomy): domain Eukaryota; kingdom Metazoa; phylum Arthropoda; class Malacostraca; order Decapoda; family Parastacidae; genus Cherax; species Cherax destructor. The sequence goes on along the minus strand of WNWK01052268.1, from coordinate 11,190 downwards.
AAAATGCTAAAAAGATTTTAGCACATTTTTCTGAGCTTTTAATGTTTCATGGTTTTTCGTAAAAAATTTTCCCATAAAAAATATTGATTTTTATAGATTTTAAGGGATTTTTTAAAATATGTAAATAATTATTATATATTCAAAAATCCCATAAAACGATATATAATTGCATTTTTAACGATTCCCATTTTCTACGGATTTTCTAAAACTTTTTTTAGATAAAATATACCAAAGGAGTAAGTTTTAAAAGAAAATCTTTAAAACTTTGCATACTTTTCCCAAAAATTTAATTAGTAGAAATTTATTTAAAAGTGTGAAAATCTAAGTATTTAAGCTAAAAATGAGTTTTGTTAGAAAAGCATCAAACCGCTCTAAAACGTCGAAATATGCCAAAATGGATTTTATTATTTTTCTGAGCTTTTTAATGTTTCATGTATTTTTCGAAAATAATATGAAATTTTCTATAAAAATTTTGATTTTTTATAGTTTTTTTAATGGGATTTTTTAAAAATATGTAAATAATTAAAAATTCAAAATGTTTTTAAAACTTGATTTTATTGCATTTTTTGACGATTTAAGGCATTTTCAAGATTTTCTGAAAAACTATTTTTTAGATAAAATATACCTGTGAGTAAGCTTCCTAAAAGAAAATCATAAAATTTTGTTTACTTTTCCCATAAATTTCAATTGCAGTAGAAATTTATTTAATGGGATTTTTTAAAAATATTAAATAATAAATATATATTCAAAAATGCTATAAAACGAAATTTTAGATTTTTAACTATTCAAGGATTTTCACTGATTTTCTGAAAAACTATTATTTTAGATAAAATATACCAATGAGTAAGCTTCCTAAAAGAAAATCATAAAACTTTGCTTACTTTTCCCAAAATTTCAATTGCAGTAGAAATTTTTTTTAAAAGTGGGGAAAATCTAAGTATTTTAAAAAAGGGAGTTTTGCCAGAAAAGCCCCTTCAAACCTTTTAAAACGTCGAAATATGCAAAAAAAATACGATTTTTAGCACTTTTTTCTGAGCTTTTAATGTTTTGTATTTTTGGGAAAATAAAAGAAATATTTCTAAAAAATTTATTTTAATAGATTTTTAATGGGTTTTTTTAAAATATGTAAATAAAAAAAATAAATATTAAAAATGCTATAAAACGATATTTTATTGCATTTTTGACGATTCAAAGGCATTTTCACGGATATTCTGAAAAACTATTTTTAGATAAAATATCCCCCAAGGAGTAAGCTTCCTAAAAGAAAATCATAAAATTTTCCCATTTTCCCATAAATTTGAATTGCAGAAAATTTTATTTAAAAGTTTGAAAACCCAAGTATTTTAGCAAAAAAATGAGTTTGTCAGAAAAGCATAAAAACCGCTCTAAAACGTCGAAATATGCCATAAAATACGTTTTTTGGCACATTTTTCTGAGCTTTTTAATGTTTCATGTATTTTTCGAAAATAATATGAAATATTCTATAAAAATATTGATTGTTATAGATTTTTAATAGGATTTTTTAAAATATGTAAATAATTAATATATATTCAAAAGAAAAACGATATTTTATTGCTTTTTTTTAACGATTCAAGGATTTTCACGGATTTTCTAAAAAACTATTTTTTTAGAAAAAAATATCCCCATGAGAAGCTTCCTAAAAGAAAATCATAAAACTTTGCATACTTTTCCCATAAATTTCAATTGCAGTAGAAATTCATTTAAAAGGGTGTGAAAATCTAATATTTTAGCTAAAAATGGGTTTTGCCAGAAAAGACTCAAACCGCTCTAAAACGTCGAAATATGAATAAAATACGATTTTAGCACATTTTTTTTGAGCTTTTTAATGTTTCATGTATTTTTCGAAAATAATATGAAATATTCTATAAAAATATTGATTTTTATAGATTTTTAATTAGTTTTTTTTAAAAATATGTAAAATTTAAAAATTTTTTTAAAATGCTATAAAACGTTATTTTTTTGCATTTTTTGACGATTCAAGGCATTTTAGTTTTTTCGGAAAACTATTTTTAGATAAAAAATACCTATGAGTAAGCCTAAAAGAAAATCATAAAATTTTTTCCCTTATTTTTTCCCATAAATTTCAATTGCAGTAGAAATTTATTTAAAAGTGTGAAAATCTAAGTATTTTAGCTAAAAATGAGTTTTGCCAGAAAAGCATCAAACCGCTCTAAAACGTCAAAAGAAAAATACGATTTTACACATTTTTCTGAGTTTTTTAATGTTTCATGTATTTTTCGAAAATAATAGGGAAAATTCTATAAAAATATTGATTGTTAAGATTTTAATAGGATTTTTTAAAATATAAATAATTAATTATATATTCAAAAATGTTATAAAACGATATTTTTTTTATTTTTAACGATTCAAGGATTTTCATTGGATTTTCTGAAAACCTATTTTTTAGATAAAATATACCTAGGGAGTAAGCTTCCTAAAAGAAAATCATAAAATTTTGGGTTTACTTTTCCAAAATTTCAATTGCAGTAGAAATTTATTTAAAAGTGTGAAAATCTACATTTTACTAAAAATGAATGTTAGAAAAGCATCAAACCGTTCTTAAAACGCCGTTATGCCATAAATGATTTTAGAAACTTTTTTTCTGAGCTTTTTAATGTTTCATGTATTTTTCGAAAATAATATGAATTATTCATAAAAATATTGATTTTTATGGATTTTTAAAGGATTTTTTAAAAATTAAAAATTATTTAAATATTCAAAATGCTATAAAACGTTTTTTTTTATGGCATTTTTTGACGATTCAAGGTTTTTTTAAAGGATTTTCTGAAAAACTATTATTTTAAATAAAATATACCTATAAGGAAGTTTTCCTTAAAGAAAAATAAAATTTTGCTTAGTTTTCCCATAAATTTCAATTGCAGTAGAAATTTATTTAAAAGTGTGGGAAAAATCTAATTTTTAGTTTAAAAATGAGTTTTGTCAGAAAAGCAAAAAAACCACTTTAAAACGTCGAAATACATTAAAATGCGATTTAGCATTTTTTTTCTGAGATTTTTAATGTTTCATGTATTTTTCGAAAATAATAGGGAAAATTCTATAAAAATATTGATTTTTATAGATTTTTAATGGGATTTTTAAAAATATGAAATAATTAATAAACATTTTGTATAAAACTTGATTTTATTGAATTTTTTGACGATTTAAGGTTTTCAAATTTTTTAAAAACTATTTTTTTAGATAAAATATACATATGAGTAAGCTTCCTAAAAGAAAATCATAAAATTTTGCTTACTTTTCCCATAAATTTCAATTGCAGTAGAAATTCTATTTAAAAGTGTGAAAATCTAAATTTTAGCTAAAAAATGAGTTTTGTCAGAAAAGCAACAAAACCGCTCTAAAACGTCGAAATATGCATTAAAATGCGATTTTAGCATATTTTTCTGAGCTTTTTAATGTTTCATGTATTTTTCGAAAAAATATGAAATATTCTATAAAAATATTGATTTTTATAGATTAAAAAGTGTGAAAATCTAAGTATTTTAGCTAAAAATAAGTTTTGTCAGAAAAGCAATATGCAATAAAATACGATTTTAGCACATTTTCTGAGCTTTTTAATGTTTCATGTATTTTCGAAAATAATATGAATATTCTATAAAAATATTGATTTTTATAGATTTTTAATGGGATTTTTAAAAATATGTAAATAATTAATAAATATTAAAATGCTATAAAACGTTATTTATGGCATTTTTGACGATTCAAAGCATTTTCAAGGATTTTCTGAAAAACTATTTTTTAATAAAATATACCTATAGTAAGCTTCCTAAAAGAAAATCATAAAATTTATTATTTTCCCATAAATTTCAATTGCAGTAGAAATTTATTGGAAGTGTGAAAATCTAAGTATTTTGCTAAAAATGAGTTTTGCCTGCCAGAAAAGCATCAAACCTCTCTAAAACGTCGAAATATGCATAAAATACGATTTTAGCACATTTTTCTGAGCTTTAATGTTTCATGTATTTTTCGAAAATAATATGAAATATTCTAAAAATATTGATTTTATAGATTTTTAATGGGATTTTTAAAATATGTAAATAATTAATAATTAAAAATGCTATAAAACTTGATTTTATTGCATTTTTGACGATTAAGGCATTTTCAAGGATTTTCTGAAACTATTTTTTTAGATAAAATATACCTATGAGTAAGCTTCCTAAAAGAAATCATAAAATTTGCTTACTTTTCCATAAATTTCAATTGCGTAGAAATTCTATTTAAAAGTGTGAAAATTAAGTATTTTAGCTAAAAATGAGTTTGCCAGAAAAGCACTCAAACCGCTCTAAAACGTCGAAATATGCAATAAAATACGATTTTAGCACATTTTTCTGAGCTTTTAATGTTTCATGTATTTTCGAAAATAATATGAAATATTCTATAAAAATATTGATTTTTATAGATTTTTAATGGATTTTTAAAAATATGTAAATAATTATAAATATTAAAAATGCTATAAAACTATTTTATTGCATTTTTGACGATTAAGGCATTTTCAAGGATTTTTGAAAAACTATTTTTAGATAAAATATACCTATGAGTAAGCTTCCTAAAAGAAAATCATAAAATTTTGCTTACTTTTCCCATAAATTTCAATTGCAGTAGAAATTCTATTTAAAAGTGTGAAAATTAAGTATTTTAGCTAAAAATGAGTTTTGTCAGAAAAGCATCAAACCGCTCTAAAACGTCGAAATATGCATAAATACGATTTTAGCACATTTTCTGAGCTTTTAATGTTTCATGTATTTTCGAAAATAATATGAAATATTCTATAAAATATTGATTTTTATAGATTTTAATGGGATTTTTAAAAATATGTAAATAATTAATAAATATTAAAAATGCTATAAAACGTTATTTTATTGCATTTTTGACGATTAAGGCATTTTCAGGATTTTCTGAAAACTATTTTTAGATAAAATATACCTATGAGTAAGCTTCCTAAAAGAAAATCATAAAATTTGGCTTACTTTTACCATAAATTTCAATTGCAGTAGAAATTCTATTTAAAAGTGTGAAAATGTAAGTATTTTAGCTAAAAATGAGTTTTGCCAGAAAAGCACTCAAACTGCTCTAAAACGTCGAAATATGCAATAAAATACGATTTTAGACATTTTTCTGAGTTTTTTAATGTTTCATGTATTTTTCGAAAATAATATGAAATATTCTATAAAAATATTGATTTTTATAGATTTTTAATGGATTTTTAAAAATATGTAAATAATTAATAAATATTAAAAATGCTATAAAACGTTATTTTATTGCATTTTTGACGATTCAAGGCATTTTCAAGGATTTTCTGAAAACTATTATTTTTAATAAAATATACATATAAGTAAGCTTCCTAAAAGAAAATCATAAAATTTTGCTTACTTTTTCCATAAATTTCAATTGCAGTAGAAATTATATTTAAAAGTGTGAAAATGTAAGTATTTTAGCTAAAAAATGAGTTTTGCCAGAAAAGCACTCAAACCGCTCTAAAACGTCGAAATATGCAATAAAATACGATTTTAGGACATTTTTCTGAGCTTTTTAATGTTTCATGTATTTTTCGAAAATAATATGAAATATTCTATAAAAATATTGATTTTTATAGATTTTTAATGGGATTTTTTAAAAATATGTAAATAATTTAAAATTTAAAATGCTATAAAACGTTATTTTATGGCATTTTTTGACGATTCAAGGCATTTTCAAGGATTTTCTGTAAAACTATTATTTTTAATAAAATATAACTATAAGTAAGCTTCCTAAAAGAAAATCATAAATTTTGCTTACTTTTCCCATAAATTTCAATTGCAGTAGAAATTCTATTTAAAAGTGTGAAAATGAAGTTTTAGCTAAAAAAGCACTCAAACCGCTCTAAAACGTCGAAATATGAAATAAAATACGATTTTAGCACATTTTTCTGAGCTTTTATGTTTCATGTATTTTTCGAAAATAATATGAAATATTCTATAAAATATTGATTTTTATAGATTTTAATGGGATTTTTTAAAAATATGTAAATAATTTATAAATATTAAAAATGCTATAAAACGTTATTTTATTGCATTTTTTGACGTTTTTCAAGGTTTTTCCCTAAAAAAAATACAAACTTAAAAATTTTTCTATTTTCCCATAAATTTCAATTGCAGTAGAAATTATATTTAAAAGGGGTGAAAATGAAGTATTTTAGCTAAAATGAGTTTTGCCAGAAAAGCACTCAAACCGCTCTAAAACGTCGAAATATGCAATAAAACACGATTTTAGCACATTTTTCTGAGCTTTTTAATGTTTCATGTATTTTTCGAAAATAATATGAAATATTCTATAAAAATATTGATTTTTATAGATTTTTAATGGGTTTTTTTAAAAAAAATGTAAATAATATATATAGCAAAAATGCTATAAAACGATTTTTTATGCATTTTTAACGATTCATGGCATTTTCACGGATTTTCTGAAAATATTTTTTAGATAAAATATATCTATGAGTAGCTTCCTAAAAGAAAATCATAAAATTTTGCTTACTTTTCCCATAAATTTCAATTGCAGTAAATTCTATTTAAAAGTGTGAAAATCTAAGTATTTAGCTAAAAATGAGTTTTGTCAAAAAGCATCAAACGCTCTAAAACGTCGAAATATGAAATAAAATCGATTTTAGCACATTTTTCTGAGCTTTTAATATTTCATGTATTTTTCGAAAATAATATGAAATATTCTATAAAATATTGATTTTTATAGATTTTTAATGGATTTTTAAAAATATGTAAATAATTTATAAATATTCAAAAAATGCTATAAAACGTTATTTTATTGCTTTTTTTGACGATTCAAGGCATTTTCAAGGTTTTCTAAAAAATATTTTTTAGATAAAATATACCTATAGTAAGCTTCCTAAAGAAAATCATAAAATTTTGCTTACTTTTCCCATAAATTTCAATTAGTAGAAATTCAATTTAAAAGTGTGAAAATCTAAGATTTTAGCTAAAAATGAGTTTTGCCAGAAAAGCACTCAAACCGTTCTAAAACGTCGAAATATGCAATAAAATACGATTTTAGCACATTTTTCTGAGCTTTTAATGTTTCATGTATTTTTCGAAAATAATATGAAATATTCTATAAAAATATTGATTTTTATAGATTTTTAATGGGATTTTTAAAATATGTAAATAATTTTAAATATTCAAAAATGCTATAAAACGTTATTTTATTGCATTTTTGACGATTCAAGGCATTTTCACGGATTTTATGAAAAACTATTTTTTAGATAAAATATACCTATGAGTAAGCTTCCTAAAAGAAAATCATAAAATTTTGCTTACTTTTCCCATAAATTTCAATTGCAGTAGAAATTCTATTTAAAAGTGTGAAAATCTAAGTATTTTAGCTAAAAATGAGTTTTGCCAGAAAGCACTCAAACCGTCTAAAACGTCGAAATATGCAATAAAATACGATTTTAGCACATTTTTCTGAGCTTTTTAATGTTTCATGTATTTTTCGAAAATAATATGAAATATTCTATAAAAATATTGATTTTTATAGATTTTTAATGGGATTTTTAAAAATATGTAAATAATTAATAAATATTCAAAAATGCTATAAAACTTATTTTATTGCATTTTTTGACGATTTAAGGCATTTTCAAGGATTTTTGAAAAACTATTTTTTTAGATAAAATATACCTATGAGTAAGCTTCCTAAAAGAAAATCATAAAATTTTGCTTACTTTTCCCATAAATTTCAATTGCAGTAAAATTCTATTTAAAAGTGTGAAAATCTAAGTATTTTAGCTAATGTTTCATGTATTTTTCAAAATAATATGAAATATTCTATAAAAATATTGATTTTATAGATTTTTAATGGATTTTTAAATATGTAAATAATTAATAAATATTAAAATGCTATAAACGTATTTTATTGCATTTTTACATTAAGGCATTTTCAGGATTTTCTGAAAACTATTTTTAGATAAAATATACCTATGAGTAAGCTTCCTAAAAGAAAATCATAAAATTTTCTTACTTTTCCCATAAATTTCAATTGCAGTAGAAATTCTATTTAAAAGTGTGAAAATCTAGTATTTTAGCTAAAAATGAGTTTTGCTAGAAAAGCACTCAAACCGCTCTAAAACGTCGAAATATGCAATAAAATACGATTTTAGCACATTTTTCTGAGCTTTTTAATGTTTCATGTATTTTTCGAAAATAATATGAAATATTCTATAAAAATATTGATTTTTATAGATTTTTAATGGGATTTTTAAAAATATGTAAATAATTATTATATATTCAAAAATGCTATAAAACGATATTTTATTGCATTTTCTAACGATTTAAGGCATTTTCAAGGATTTTGTGAAAAACTATTTTTTTAGATAAAATATACCTATGAGTAAGCTTGCTAAAAGAAAATCATAAAATTTTACTTACTTTTCCCATAAATTTCAATTGCAGTTGAAATTCTATATAGAAGTGTGAAAATCTAAGTATTTTAGCTGAAAAATGAGTTTTGCTAGAAAAGCTCTCAAACCGCTCTAAAACGTCGAAATATGCAATAAAATACGATTTAGCATATTTTTCTGAGCTTTTTAATGTTTCATGTATTTTCGAAAATAATATGAAATATTCTATAAAATATTGATTTTTATAGATTTTTAATGGGATTTTTTAAAAATATGTAAATAATTAATAAATATTCAAAAATGCTATAAAACGATATTATATTGCATTTTTTGACGATTCAAGGCATTTTCACGGATTTTCTGAAAAACTATTTTTTTTAGATAAAATATACCTATGAGTAAGCTTCCTAAAAGAAAATCGTAAAATTTTGCTTACTTTTCCCATAAATTTCAATTGCAGTATAAATTCTATTTAAAAGTGTGAAAATCTAAATATTTTAGCTATAATATGAGTTTTGTCAGAAAAGCATCAAACAGCTCTAAAACGTCGAAATATGCCATAAAATACGATTTTAGCATATTTTTCTGAGCTTTTTAATGTTTCATGTATTTTTCGAAAATAATATGAAATATTCTATAAAAATATTGATTTTTATAGATTTTTAATGGGATTTTTAAAATATGTAAATCATTAATAAATATTAAAAAATACTATAAAACGATATTTTATTGCATTTTTTGACGATTCAAAGGCATTTTCACGGATTTTCTGAAAAGCTATTTTTTTAGATAAAATATACCTATGAGTAAGCTTCCTAAAAGAAAATCATAAAATTTTGCTTTCTTTTCCCATAAATTTCAATTGCAGTAGAAATTCTATTTAGAAATATGAAAATATAAGTATTTTAGCTGAAAAATGAGTTTTGCTAGAAAAGCACTCAAACCGCTCTAAAATGTCAAAATATGCAATAAAATACGATTTTAGCACATTTTTCTGAGCTTTTTAATGTTTCATGTATTTTTCGAAAATAATATGAAATATTCTATAAAAATATTGATTTTTATAGATTTTTAATGAGATTTTTTAAAAATATGTAAATAATTATTAAATATTCAAAAATGCTATAAAACGATATTTTATTGCATTTTTTGACGATTCAAGGCATTTTCACGGATTTTCTGAAAAACTATTTTTTTAGATAAAATATACCTATGAGTAAGCTTCCTAAAAGAAAATCATAAAATTTTGCTTACTTTTCCCGTAAATTTCAATTGCAGTAGAAATTCTAAATAAAAGTGTGAAAATCTAAGTATTTTAGCTAAAAAATGAGTTTTGCCAGAAAAGCACTCAAACCGCTCTAAAACGTCGAAATATGCAATAAAATACGATTTTAGCACATTTTCTGAGCTTTTAATGTTTCATGTATTTTTCGAAAATAATATGAAATATTCTATAAAAATATTGATTTTTATAGATTTTTAATGGGATTTTTTAAAAATATGTAAATAATTATTATATATTCAAAAATGCTATAAAACGATATTTTATTGCATTTTTTAACGATTCAAGGCATTTTCAAGGATTTTCTGAAAAACTATTTTTTTAGATAAAATATACCTATGAGTAAGCTTCCTAAAAGAAAATCATAAAATTTTGCTTTCTTTTCCCATAAATTTCAATTGCAGTAGAAATTCTATTTAAAAGTGTGAAAATCTAAGTATTTTAGCTGAAAAATGAGTTTTGCTAGAAAAGCACTCAAACTGCTCTAAAACGTCAAAATATGCAATAAAATACGATTTTAGCACATTTTTCTGAGCTTTTTAATGTTTCATGTATTTTCGAAAATAATATGAAATATTCTATAAAAATATTGATTTTTATAGATTTTTAATGGGATTTTTTAAAAATATGTAAATAATTAATAAATATTCAAAAATGCTATAAAACGTTATTTATTGCATTTTTTGACGATTCAAGGCATTTTCATGGATTTTCTGAAAAACTATTTTTTTAGATAAAATATACCTATGAGTAAGCTTCCTAAAAGAAAATCATAAAATTTTGCTTACTTTTCCCATAAATTTCAATTGCAGTAGAAATTCTATTTAAAAGTGTGAAAATCTAAGTATTTTAGCTAAAAATGAGTTTTGTCAGAAAAGCATCAAACCGCTCTAAACGTCGAAATATGCAATAAAATACGATTTTAGCACATTTTTCTGAGCTTTTAATGTTTCATGTATTTTTCGAAAATAATATGAAATATTCTATAAAAATATTGATTTTTATAGATTTTTAATGGGATTATTTAAAAATATGTAAATAATTAATAAATGTTCAAAAATGCTATAAAACGATTTTTATTGCATTTTTGACGATTCAAGGCATAAATGATTCAAGGATAATACGATTTTAGCACATTCTGAGCTTTAATGTTTCATGTATTTTTCAATATATGAAATATTCTATAAAATATTGACTTTTATAGATTTAAGGGTTTTAAAAATAAAATAATAAAATATAAAAAAAAATTTTTTTTTTTAATTATGAGGACAAAAACATATAATAACACAAATCCAATAACAAAATTCAAACATGAATACTTGCAAATTACAAGTGCTGACCATAACTCAACACGTATCTAAAATCCAAAATGACACATTTTTCACAATTTGCTATGAAATTAGACACACATACTCTCAAATATGTGCAAGGGCATTCCCTGAGGACTAATAACATAATGCACATACAAAATAATAGCCAAAATACC
>WNWK01052267.1:0-12231 GCA_009830355.1 Cherax destructor | reverse complement strand
GCAGAGGTGTCCCACAGTACCCAATGAGTCACAAGGCCTGCGACGGTCCTCTCGCTGATACCCTGATAGGGGAAGGTTCGCACCTCGCTCGTGGCCGGCCCTCGCTGCCTGGGAATGTAAAGAGAGGACCCAAGCACCTCACCTCCTTCCCAGAGTTACTCAGCCAGAGGCACATAGGCCCTTAGCTAGTTGGTTGTTTCTCTAGAAACTAATACCTAGGGAGACAATGCCAGTTCCTAGGGGACGGGGATGACCCTCAGGACCCAAGGAACGAGCAGAATCGAGCCCTATCTGGGACCAGTGGTAACCCCCGGAACGGGGAGCTGGGCCCCCAGAAACTAGCCAAACTTGGTATGTTATTACACTAGAAATTTCTAAAAAAATTTTACTACTGAATATTTATCTGTGACACACATTTTTTACGAGTTCTAATAGGACCCACACACCTAAATAGGTGAGGGCCCATGTGTACAAAGCCTACATAATTTTTAATATGCATCCTACAGGAACCTTACCTAACCTACCTAACCTTGAGGAGGGCCCCTAACTGAACCTAAGGCACCCACCTCGGTTACCCAAGGTAAAACTTGTAGGAAGGGCTCACAGGCCCCACACACCTAATTAGGTGGGGGCCCATTGGTAACCATTAATATGCATCCTACAGGAACCTTACCTAACCTACCTAACCTTGAGGAGGGCCCCTAACTGAACCTAAGGCACCCACCTCGGTTACCCAAGGTAAAACCTATAGGAAGGGCTCAGTCAGACCCAGGGAAAAGAGTGACACTGACAAGGCATTAGTGCTATGACAGCTCAACTCTGACTAGGACCCCCTGGTACTCTGACACCTCTGTGAGATGGGGTCCTCCTTTTGGACCCCAGAGGCCCCTTTAAAAGCATTTTACCAAGTGTTTCTAGCTCAATAGGGTAGGATTTCTCCCTAGAGTTATATAGTTAACCACTGGAAACAGAGGTGAACCCCACCCTCATACCCAGCCCAGGAGCTGGAATGTGCAACACACCCTGTTGGGTTTAGCACTCATCCCGTAGGGGTAGGGGGCCCCCACAAGGGCCCCCGGACCCCAGGGGGATAAGGGATTTAGGATCCCTCTGTACATTCCTCCCCAGCTTACCCATACATATGAATATGTATATTTTCTCCATATATGTATTTCTGTGTGTCAAACACAGCTGTGGGAATATGTTAACATTTAAATGTAGTAATATAAATGACAAATAACACATTTTGTAAGACTAAGCATGTAGTCACTTCTGGCATCCCACGCCCTGAGGCGTTGGGGACGTGTATAAATACAGCCCACTTGCCTTAATAAAGTCAGTCAGACACAGGGACTGCCAGCCAGCACCAGAGCCTGAAGAGTTCCCAGGAGGAACGAAACGTCGTCGCGAACGGTCTGGCAGTCCTTTAAAGTCCCTTGTTGTCTGAGTACATATACTTGTACTTCTGGTGTTTGATTTTTATCCACCATGGCGACACACAGTGAAACGCAGAGGGAGGGAGGAGACACAGACTCAGTGCATAGTGAAGTAGTGGGATACGCCAGTGACGAACCAGGACCGCCTGATGTGGTACATAGTGACTTAGCAGGGAGTTTCGGAGGGGTTGTAACCCCTTGGAAAGCGACCTGTTGACTTCGATCATCCCATACAGTGAAGGTAAAAGGTGTCAGACCCATTGGTAGTGTGGTCTATGGGCACTCACTTTAGTGATGCATTGTTGAACAAAGGTTGCCATACAGCAACACCCCTGAAAATTTTAAATTCAAAAACAATAAAATGTTTTATAATTTTGAATATAAATTTTTTAATATTTTTAAAAAAATCTTAAAAATCATAAAATAAATTTTTTATGAAATTTTTCATATTTTTTTAAAATAAAAAACTTTAAAAACTCAAAAAATGTGCAAAAATTATTTATTGATTTTTCGATTTTAAGGGGTTTGAGTGTTTTCGGCAAACTCATTTTTAGCTTACTTGATTTTCCCCTTTTAAAAGAATTTCTCCCCAATTGAATTTATGGGAAAAGTGCAAAAATTTTAATTTTCTTTAGGAAGTTTATATGATTTTTTTTTAAAAAAAATAGTTTTTAGAAAACCCTTAAAAACCTTAATTAAAAAATGAAAAAAATAATTTTATAATTTTGAATATTTTAAATTTTTTAATTTTTTTTAAAACCCCTTAAAAATTATAAAAATATTTTTTAGAAATTTTTATTATTTTAAAAAATAATAAAACAAAAAAAACTCAAAAAAGGCAAAACGTTTTTTATTGATATTTATTTTAGGGGTTTTGAGTGCTTTTCTAAAACTCTTTTTTTACTAAAACTTAATTTTCCCCTTTTAAAAATTTCTTTTGAATTTATGGAAAAAAAGAAAATTTTAATTTTCTTTTGGAAGCTTATTTATAGGTATATTTTATCAAAAAATTTTTTTAGAAAACCTTGAAAATGCCTTAAATGTCAAAAATGCAATAAAATAAGTTTTATAACATTTTGATTATTTATAATTATTTACATATTTTTAAAAATCATTAAAAATCTAAAAAATCAATATTTTTATAGAATATTTCATATTATTTTCGAAAAAACATGAAACATTAAAAAGCTCAGAAAATTTCTAAAATCGTATTTTATTGCATATTTCGACGTTTTAGAGCGTTTGAGTGCTTTTCTGGCAAAACTCATTTTTTAGCTAAAATACTTAGATTTTCACACTTTTAAATAGAATTTCTACTGCAATTGAAATTTATGGGAAAAGTAAGCAAAATTTTATGATTTTCTTTTAGGAAAGCTTACTCATAGGTATATTTTATCTAAAAAATAGTTTTCAGAAAATCATGAAAATGCCTTGAATGTCAAAAAATGCAATAAAATACGTTTTATAGCATTTTTAATATTATTAAATTATTTACATATTTTTAAAAAATCCCATTAAAAATCTATAAAAATCAATATTTTTATAGAATATTTCATATTATAAAAAGTTTCAGAAAACCTTGAAAATCTTGAATGTCAAATGCAATAAATAAGTTTGCATTTATATATATTATTTATATTTTTAAATCATTAAATTATAAAATATATTATAGAATATTTCATATTATTTTCGAAAAAACATGAAACATTAAAGCTCAGAAAATGTCTAAGTATTTTTGATATTTGACGTTTTAGAGGGTTTATGCTTTCGGCAAACTCATTTTAAATACTTAGATTTTCAACTTTAAATAAATTTCTCTGCAATTGAAATTTATGGGATAATAAGCAAAATTTTATGATTTTCTTTTAGAAGCTTACTATAGGTATTTTCTAAAATAGTTTTCTAAAACTTGAAAATCCTTATAAAAAATTGCAATAAATAAGTTTATACATTTAAATTTTATAATTTTTCTTTTAAAAATCCCATAAAATTTATAAAAAAATATTTTATAAATCTTATATTATTTTCAAAAAATGAAAAAAAACTCAGAAAATGTCTAAATTTTTATGCATATTTACGTTTTAGAGGTTTATGTTCTGGCAAAATCATTTTTATAAAATACTTAATTTTCAACTTTAAATAAATTTCTCTGCAATTGAAATTTATGGGAAAATACAAATTTTATGATTTTCTTTTAGAAGCTTACTATAGGTATTTTTAAAAAAATATTTTTCAAAAACTTAAATTTAATTCAAAAATGCAATAAAATTAAATTTTATGATTTTAATATTTTATGATTTATTTAAATTTTTAAAAAATCATTTAAAAATAAAAATATATTTTTATAGAATATTTCATATTATTTTCGAAAAAAATGAAACATTAAAATTTTCAGTAAAAATGTCTAAATATCATATTTTATTCATATTTCTTACGTTTTAGAGAGTTTAGTGTTTCTGAAAACTTTTTTTAGCTAAAATACTTAATTTTCACACTTTTAAATAAATTTCTCTGCAATTGAATTTATGGGAAAAGTAGAAATTTTATGATTTTCTTTGGAAACTTCATAGTATATTTATCTAAAAAAATATTTTTCATAAATCTTAAAATCCTTGAATCTCAAAAATGCATAAAATAAGTTTTATAGCATTTTTTTAATATTTATAATTATTTACATATTTTAAAAAACATTAAAAATCTATAAAAATCAATATTTTTATAGAATATTTCATATTATTTTCGAAAAATACATAAACATAAAACTGAAAAATTGCTAAATCGTATTTTATTGATATTTCGAGTTTTAAGCAGTTTATGTTTTTGAAAATCATTTTTTACTAAAATACTTAAGATTTCACACTTTAAATAAATTTCTACTGCAATTGAATTTATGGGAAAAGTAATAAATTTTATGATTTTCTTTTAGGAAGCTTACTTATAGGTATATTTTATCTTAAAAATAGTTTTTCAGAAAATCCTTGAAAATGCACTTAATGTCAAAAATGCAATAAAATAAGTTTTATAGCATTTTTGAATATTTATAATTATTTAATATTTTTAAAAATCCCATTAAAATCTATAAAAATCAATATTTTTATAGAATATTTCATATTATTTTCGAAAAATACATGAAACATTAAAACTTAAAAATGTTAAAATCTATTTTATTCATATTTCGACGTTTTAGAATGTTTGATGCTTTTCTGAAAACTCATTTTTAGCTAAAATACTTAATTTAACTTTTAAATAGAATTTCCTCAATTGAAATTTATGGATAAGTAACAAAATTTTATGATTTATTTTAGGAAGCTTTTAAATATATTTTATCTAAAAAAATAGTTTTCAGAAAATCCTTGAAATCCTTAAATTCAAAAATGCAATAAAATCAAGTTTTATAGCATTTTTAATATTTATTAATTATTTACATATTTTTAAAAATCCATTAAAAATCTATAAAAATCAATATTTTTATAGAATATTTATATTATTTTCGAAAAATACATGAAACATTAAAAAGTCAGAAAAATGTGCTAAAATCGTATTTTATTGATATTCGACGTTTAGAAGCTTTGAGTGCTTTTCTGGCAAAACTCATTTTTTAGCAAAATACTTATTTTCACACTTTAAATAGAATTTCTACTGCAATTGAAATTTATGGGAAAAGTAAGCAAATTTTATGATTTTCTTTTAGGAAGCTTATTATAGGTATATTTTATCTAAAAATAGCTTTTCAGAAAATCCTTGAAAATGCCTTGAATGTCAAAAATGCAATAAAATAACGTTTTAAGCATTTTTAATATTTATTAAATTATTTACATATTTTAAAAATCCATTAAAAATCTATAAAAATAATATTTTTATAGAATATTTCATATTATTTTCGAAAATACATGAAACATTAAAAAGCTCAGAAAATTGCTAAAAGAAAATTTTTATTGCATATTTCGACGTTTTAGAGCGTTTGAGTGCTTTTCTGGCAAAACTCATTTTAGCTAAAATACTTAGATTTTCACACTTTTAAATAGAATTTCTACTGCAATTAAAAGTTAGGAAGCTTATTATAGGTATATTTTATCTAAAAAATAGTTTTTCAGAAAATCCTTGAAAATGCCTTAAATCGTCAAAAATGCAATAAAATAAGTTTTATAGCATTTTTGAATATTTATAATTATTTAATATTTTTAAAAATCCCATTAAAAATCTATAAAAATCAATATTTTTATAGAATATTTCATATTATTTCGAAAATACATGAAACATTAAAAAGCTCAGAAAATGTCTAAAATCGTATTTTATTGCATATTTCGACGTTTTAGAGCGGTTTGAGTGCTTTTCTGGCAAAACTCATTTTTTAGCTAAAATACTTAGATTTTCACACTTTTAAATAGAATTTCTACTGCAATTGAAATTTATGGGAAAAGTAAGCAAAATTTTATGATTTTCTTTTAGGAAGCTTACTCATAGGTATATTTATCTAAAAATAGTTTTCAGAAAATCCTTGAAAATCCTTAATGTCAAAATGCAATAAAATCAAGTTTTAAGCATTTTGAATATTTATAATTATTTACATATTTTAAAAACCATTAAAATCTATAAAATCAATATTTTTATAGAATATTTCATATTATTTCGAAAATACATGAAACATTAAAAGCTCAGAAAATGTCTAAAATCGTATTTTATTGCATATTTCGACGTTTTAGAGGTTTGAGTGCTTTTCTGGCAAAACTCATTTTTAGCTAAATACTTAGATTTTCACACTTTTAAATAGAATTTCTCCTGCAATTGAAATTTATGGGAAAAGTAAGCAAAATTTTATGATTTTCTTTTAGAAGCTTACTCATAGGTATATTTTATCTAAAAATAGTTTTAAAATCTTGAAATGTTAAACGTCAAAAATGCAATAAAATAAGTTTATAGCATTTAATATTTATTAATTATTTACATATTTTTAAAATCCCATTAAAATCTATAAAATCAATTTTTATGAATATTTCATTATTTTCGAAAATACATGAAACATTAAAAGCTCAGAAAATTCAAAATCGTATTTATTGTATTTCGACGTTTTAGAGCGGTTTGAGTTTTTTGCAAACTCATTTTTAGCTAAATACTTAGATTTTCACACTTTAAATAGAATTTCTCTGCAATTGAAATTTATGGGAAAGTAAGCAAAATTTTATGATTTTCTTTAGAAGTTATATGGTATATTTTATCAAAATAGTTTTCAGAAATCCTTGAAAATGCCTTAATCGTCAAAATGCAAAAAATAAGTTTTAAGCATTTTATTATTAATTATTATTTTTAAAACCCATAAAAATATAAAAATCATTTTAGAATATTTCATATTATTTCGAAAATACATGAAACATTAAAAGCTCAGAAAATGTGCTAAATGTATTTTATTGCATATTTCGACGTTTAGAGCGGTTTAGTGCTTTTCTAAACTCATTTTTAGCTAAAATACTAGATTTCACACTTTAAATAGAATTTCTGCAATTGAAATTATGGAAAAGTAAGCAAAATTTTATATTTTTTTAGAGTTACTATAGAACTCATTTGTAATAAGATTACACTTAAAAGATTCTCATGATATGAAAAAATTAGATTTTAGGCTAATAGGATTATCAAAATATTAAAAATCCTGAAGTTACAAAATGAATAAATGTTTTATAGCATTTGAATATTTATTAATTATTATATTTTAAAAATCATTAAACTATAAATCATATTTAGAAACATTATTTTGAAAAAGAAACAAAATGAAAGTGCAATCGATTATTATATTTCGACGTTTTGAGGGTTTGAGTTTCAAACTCTTTACTAAAATACTTAATTCACACTTAGAATTTCTCGAAAAATTTAGGAAAAGTGCAAAATTTTATGATTTTCTTAGAAGTACATAGGATATTTTATCTAAAATAGTTCAGAAAATCCTGAATGCCTTATGTCAAATGCAATAAAATAAGTTTTAGCATTTTATTATTAATTATTTAATATTTTTAAATCATTAAAAATTATAAATCATATTTTAGAATATTTCATTATTTTCAAAATCAGAAACATAAAGCTCAGAAAATGTCTAAATCTTATTGATATTTGAGTTAGAGGGTTTAGTTTTCTGCAACTCATTTTAGCTAAATACTTATTTTCACACTTTAAAAGAATTTCTCAATTGAAATTTATGGAATAAGAATTTATGATTTTCTAGGAAGCTTCATAGGATTTTTCAAAAGTTTCAAAACTTGAATGCTTCAAAATGCAAAATAAGTTTAAATTAATATTTAATTTTTACATATTAAAATCAATATTTTATAGAATATTTCATATTTTCGAAAACTGAAACATTAGAGAAAATAAATCGATTATATATTGAGTTAGATTGTTTTTCAAACCATTTTGCTAATATATTTTATTAATAAATTTACCATGAAATATGAATAAATTATATTTTAGGAAGCACTATATAAAATAGTTTCAAAAACTTGAAATCTTATCAAATGCAATAAAATAAGTTTTTGATTTAATATTTATAATTATTTATTTTTAAATCCAAAACTATAAAATCATTTTAAATTTTAATTTTCAAAAATACATGAAATTAAAAACTCAGAAATGTGCTAAAATCATTTTATTATATTCGACGTTTTAGAGCGTTTAGTTTTTGCAAAACTCATTTTACTAAAATATTAGATTTTCACACTTTTAATAATTTCTCGCAATTGAAATTTATGGGAAGTAAGCAAAATTTTATGATTTTCTTAGGAAGCTTACTATAGGTATATTTTATCTAAAAAAATAGTTTTTAGAAAATCTTGAAAATGTTTAAATCGTCAAAAATGAATAAAAAATTTATACTTTTTATATTTATTAATTATTTCATATTTTTAAAAATCAAAAATAGTTTTTAGAAATTTAAAATCTCTTGAAATTAAATGCAATAAAAAATTTTAATCTTTTTGAATTATTTATTAATTTTTAAATTTAAAAATCATAAAATCTAAAAATAAATTAAAGAATATTTCAATATTTTCATTGAAATTTAATATTAAAAATTAAAAATTTTAAAATCTATTTTATTGATATTTCTATTTTAAAATTGACTTCTAAAACTCATTTTTGCTAAAATTTATTTTCACTTTAAATAGATTTTCTGCAATTGAAATTTATGGAAAATAAGCAAAATTATTGATTTTCTTTTAAATAATTATGTAATTTTATTAAAAATAGTTTTCAGAAAATCTTTGAAAAGCCTTAATCGTCAAAAATGCAATAAAATAAGTTTTTACATTTGAAATTTATAAATATTTAATATTTAAAAATCCCATTAAAATCTATAAAAACTATATTTTATAAATATTTCAATTATTTTAAAAATCATAAAACATTAAAAAGCTCAGAAAAATTCTAAATGTATTTTATTCATATTGACGTTTTAGAGCGTTTAAGTGTTTCTGCAAAACTCATTTTTCAGCTAAAATATTAGATTTTCAAACTTTTATAGAATTTCTCAATTGAATTTATGAAATAACAATTTTATGATTTTTTAAGGAAGCTTATTATGGTATATTTTATCAAAAATAGTTTTTCAAAAATCTTTGAAAATCCTTAAATCTAAAATGCAATAAAATCAAGTTTTATACATTTTAATTTTATAATTATTAATATTTAAAATCCCTTAAAATCATAAAAATTATAAATATTTTTATTAAAATTATTAACATTAAAAACTAGAAAATTAGCTAAAAATTTTAATGATTTTCATTTTAGACGTTTGAGTGCTTTTCTGGCAAAACTCATTTTAGCTAAAATACTTAGATTTTCAACTTTTAAATAAATTTCTACTCAATTGAAATTTATGGGAAAGTAAGCAAATTTTATGATTTTCTTTAGGAAGCTTACTTATAGGTATATTTTATCTAAAAATAGTTTTCAGAAAACTTGAAATGCCTTAATCGTCAAAATGAATAAAATAAGTTTTATAGCATTTTAATATTTATAATTATTTACATATTTTAAAAATCCCATTAAAACTATAAAAATCAATATTTTATGAATATTTCATTATTTTCGAAAAACATGAAACATTAAAAGTCAGAAAATGTCTAAAATCGTATTTATTGCATATTTCGACGTTTTAGAGCGGTTTGAGTGCTTTTCTGCAAACTCATTTTTAGCTAAAATATTAGATTTTCACACTTTTAAATAGAATTTCTCTGCAATTGAAATTTATGGAAAGTAAGCAATCTAAAAATAGTTTTCAGAAAATCCTTGAAAATGCCTTAATCGTCAAAATGCAATAAAATAAGTTTATAGCATTTTTGAATATTTTTTTCGAGTTAGAGCTTGAGTGCTTTCTGGCAAACTCATTTTTAGCTAAATACTTAGATTTCACACTTAAAAAATTTCCTCAATTAATTTATGGAAAAGCAAATTTTATGATTTTCTTTGGAGCTTATCATAGGTATATTTTATCTAAAAATAGTTTCGAAAACTTGAAAATGCTTAATGTCAAAAATGCAATAAAATAAGTTTAAGCATTTTGAATATTTATAATTATTTAATATTTTTAAAATCCATTAAAAATCTATAAAACAATATTTTATAGAATATTTCATATATTTTCGAAAATACATGAAACATTAAAAACTCAGAAAATGCAAAATCGTATTTTATTGCATATTTGACGTTTAGAGGGTTTGAGTGCTTTTCTGGCAAAACTCATTTTTAGCTAAAATACTTAATTTTCACACTTTTAAATAAATTTCTACTGCAATTGAAATTTATGGAAAAGTAAGAAATTTTATGATTTTCTTTAGGAAGCTTACTATAGGTATATTTTATCTAAAAAATAGTTTTCAGAAAACTTGAAAATCCTTAATCGTCAAAAATGCAATAAAATAAGTTTTAAGCATTTTATTATTTATTAATTATTTACATATTTTTAAAAATCCCATTAAAATTATAAAAATCATTATTTTATAGAATATTTCATATTATTTTCGAAAAATACATGAAACATTAAAAAGCTCAGAAAAATGTCTAAATCGTATTTTATTGCATATTTCGACGTTTTAGAGCGTTTGAGTGCTTTTCTGGCAAAACTCATTTTTAGCTAAAATACTTAGATTTTCACACTTTTAAATAGAATTTCTCTGCAATTGAAATTTATGGGAAAAGTAAGCAAAATTTTAATGATTTTCTTTTGGGAAAAGCTTACTCATAGGTATATTTTATCTAAAAAAATAGTTTTTCAGAAAATCCTTGAAAATGCCTTAAATCGTCAAAAAATGCAATAAAATCAAGTTTTATAGCATTTTTGAATATTTATTAATTATTTACATATTTTTAAAAATCCCATTAAAAATCTATAAAAATCAATATTTTTATAGAATATTTCATATTATTTTCGAAAAATACATGAAACATTAAAAAGCTCAGAAAAATGTGCTAAAATCGTATTTTATTGCATATTTCGACGTTTTAAGAGCAGTTTGAGTGCTTTTCTGGCAAAACTCATTTTTCAGCTAAAATACTTAGATTTTCACACTTTTAAATAGAATTTCTACTGCAATTGAAATTTATGGGAAAAATAAGCAAAATTTTATGATTTTCTTTTAGGAAGCTTACTTATAGGTATATTTTATCTAAAAAAATAGTTTTTCAGAAAATCCTTGAAAATGCCTTGAATCGTCAAAAAATGCAATAAAATAACGTTTTATAGCATTTTTGAATATTTATTAATTATTTACATATTTTTAAAAATCCCATTAAAAAATCTATAAAAATCAATATTTTTATAGAATATTTCATATTATTTTCGAAAAATACATGAAACATTAAAAAACTCAGAAAAATGTGCTAAAATCGTATTTTATTGCATATTTCGACGTTTTAGAGCGGTTTGAGTGCTTTTCTGGCAAAACTCATTTTTTAGCTAAAATACTTAGATTTTCACACTTTTAAATAAATTTCTCTGCAATTAAAAGTTTATGGGAAAAGTAAGCAAAAATTTTATGATTTTCTTTTAGGAAGCTTACTCATAGGTATATTTTATCTAAAAAATTTTCGAAAATTGAAAATTTAAATGTAAAAATGCAATAATTTTAAAATTTTTTTTTATTAATTATTTCATTTTTTAAAAATCCCTTAAAAATCTAAAAATCAATATTTTTATAGAATATTTCATTTATTTTCGAAAACTGAAACTTAAAAAGCTAAAAATTAAAATGTTTATTGCATATTTCGACGTTTAACGGTTTGAGTGCTTTCGGCAAAACTCATTTTTGCTAAAATTTAATTTTCACACTTTTAAATAAATTCTCCTGCAATTGATATTTAGGAAAAGTAAAAAATTTTATGATTTTCTTTAGGAAGCTTACTCATAGGTATATTTTATCAAAAAATAGTTTTCGAAAATCCTTAAATGCCTTGAATCGTAAAAAATGCAATAAAATACTTTTCAGCTTTTTATTATTTATTAATTATTTACATTTTTTAAAAACCCATTAAAAATATATAAAAATCTTTTTTATAGAATATTTCATTTTTTCGAAAATACATGAAACTTTAAAAAGTCGAAAATGTGCAAAAGTATTTTATTGTTTTTATTTTTTTTTTTTTTTTTTTTTTTTTTTTTTTTTTTTTTTTTTTTTTTTTTTTTTTTTTTTTTTTTTTTTTTTTTTTTTTTTTTTTTTTTTTTTTTTTTTTTTTTTTTTTTTTTTTTTTTTTTTTTTTTTTTTTTTTTTTTAAAAAATTTTTTTTTTTTAACATAATAAAAAAAAAAAAAATTTTC
>WNWK01052266.1:0-12231 GCA_009830355.1 Cherax destructor | reverse complement strand
CCCCCTTCCCACTTCTGTCTACTTGGAACAATTTAAAACCCTGAATGTGACATTCGGCAGGCAAGTCCCGATTTTCATATTAAACCATGTTTCAGTTATTGCAAAAACATCAATATTACCTGTACTTGCAACTACTCTCAACTCGTCCATCTTATTCCTAGCACTACGACTATTGGTGTAATATACACTTAAAGACCCTCCTTTCTCTTTACCCTTCCTGCTCATTTCTGTTTTTCCCTTATACCTATTACTGTCCTTGTCACCTAGTGCCACTGGCTTTCCAATATCCACCTTATTCTGCCTATTACTAGTTCCCCTAGAATTTATAACATTACTACACTGGGACTTCACTGTTTTCCCCCCATAACCCATACCACTAACTTTTTCTAGTTTAAAGCCCTAACAGCTCCCTCCACTGCAGTTGCCAGTGCCCCCACCCCAGACCTAGATAAGTGAACCCCATCCCTGGCATACATGTCATTTCTTCCATAGAAGAGGTCCCAGTTGTCAATGAATGTTACTGCATTTTCCTTACAGTATTTGTCCAGCCAGCAATTGACACCAATTGCCCTGGACAACCATTCATTTCCAACTCCTCTCCTTGGCAAAATACCACATATGACAGGGTTCCCACCCTTCTTCCTAATTCTGTCTATTGCTGACCTATAGCTGCTAATCAGCTCCTCACTCCTACGTCTGCCAACATCGTTGCCTCCAGCACTGAGACATATTCATATTCTTTATCACTGTCTACTGCCTAGTGTGGATCAGTTGGCTTGATGCAGTGTTCCTTATTTTTGTGTTGTGAGTGAGAGGGGTTGGATTTGAACGGGACTTACACAGTTGTTGGGGGGTGTTATCGGGGCTTCTTGCTTGGATGGCGATGAGGATGGGTTGGACAAATATTTTTGTTGGTGGGTTGGTTTTGACATGGACCTGCCAAGTGTGGGCCAGTAGGCCTGTTGCAGTGTTCCTCCTTTCTTGTGTTCTTATCTCATTTACGTCTTCTTGTGTAAAGACTGACAAAGAATAGTCATTAAATAGAGAACACATTTCCAGTTCGTTGTCCGTCAGCTGTCCATTCCCAATTTTCAGAGGTCCTACCTTTTCCCTCACCTTCGTCCTATACACTTGAAAGAACCCTTTTGGATTAGTCTTTGATTCATTAGCAACCTTAATCTCATAGTCACGTTTAGCCTTTCTAATCCCCTTTTTTACTTCTCTTTTCAACTGAACATATTGGTCAATAAGGTTAACATCTCTTTTGATGCGCTTATAAATTCCTCTTTTCTCCCCTAATAGATGTTTTACCCTCCTGTTAATTTATTTGAGATCGTTATTATTTGACCTAAATTCTCTCTGGGGAATAAACATACTCTGTGCACGTTGTACATTGTGAATGAATGGTTCAGAGAACCGACGAGTTGGTAAATTAGACACATATGCAACACTTGGGTATCTTTATTGAGGAAACGTTTCGCCACACAGTGGCTTCATCAGTCCATACAAAGGAGAATCGTGAAGAACAGGAGGAGTGTGAGGTTGTCAGCCCCTCAATCTTGAGACGATGTTGTCAGTCCATCAATACATTATTAAGAAAAAAATCATAAACGCAGATCCCATCGTAATCGTTAGCTAGATTACCCCAGTCGAGATTAGACAGGTTTTCTCTAAGTCCAATATAATTGGCAGAACGAAAATCAGGAATTGACACCAATTGCCCTGGACAGCCATTCATTTCCAACTCCTCTCCTTGGCAAAATACCACATATGACAGGGTTCCCACCCTTCTTCCTAATTATGTCTATTGCTGCCCTAAACCTGCTAGTCAGGTCCTCACTACTACGTCTATAAATTAGACACATATGCAACATTTGGGTATCTTTATTGAGGAAACGTTTCGCCACACAGTGGCTTCATCAGTCCAATACAAAGTAGAAAGGTGTAAGGAGAGTAGGAGTTTTGAGGTAATCAGTCCCTCGGCCTGGATTCGATGTGTTCAGTCCATCAATCTTGTAGAAAGTACAACATATGTCCGTAGAGGTGGCTTATATACTGTAGTCAGGTGAGGTGAAGCAGCAGGAGGCGGGGTCATAGTGGTACGATCCACTACTCTAAGTAGGTCTTCGTCCAAAGGTTGGACAAGTGTTGAAGAATTCGTTTGTATTAAGATCCCAAGATGTTGCTGTGTCAGACAGGGTGTAGATGAATGGTTCAGAGAACCGACAAGTTATAAATTAGACACATATGCAACATTTGGGTATCTTTATTGAGGAAACGTTTCGCCACAGTCTATCAGTCAATAAAAGTAGAAAGGTGTAAGAGAGTAGGAGTTTCGAGGTAATCAGTCTGAGCTGGAGTCGATGGTTCAGTCCATCAATCTTTGAAATACAACATATCCGTATGGCTATATACTGTAGTCAGTGAGGGAAGCAGCAGGAGGCGGGGTCATAGTGGACGATCCACTACCTGGCAGCTTCTTCCAAAGGTTGGACAAGTGTTAGAATTCGTTTGTATGAAGATCCCAAGATGTTGCTGTGTCCAGACAGGGTGTGATGAATGGTTCAGAGAACCGACAAGTTATAAATTAGACACATATGCAACATTTGGGTATCTTTATTGAGGAAACGTTTCGCCACACAGTGGCTTCATCAGTCCAATACAAAGTAGAAAGGTGTAAGGAGAGTAGGAGTTTTGAGGTAATCAGTCCCTCGGCCTGGAGTCGATGTGTTCAGTCCATCAATCTTGTAGAAAGTACAACATATGTCCGTAGAGGTGGCTTATATACTGTAGTCAGGTGAGGTGAAGCAGCAGGAGGCGGGGTCATAGTGGTACGATCCACTACTCTAAGTAGGTCTTCGTCCAAAGGTTGGACAAGTGTTGAAGAATTCGTTTGTATTAAGATCCCAAGATGTTGCTGTGTCAGACAGGGTGTAGATGAATGGTTCAGAGAACCGACAAGTTCAGGTGAGGTGAAGCAGCAGGAGGCTTCACCTCACCTGACTACAGTATATAAGCCACCTCTACGGACATATGTTGTACTTTCTACAAGATTGATGGACTGAACACATCGACTCCAGGCGAGGGACTGATTACCTCAAAACTCCTACTCTCCTTACACCTTTCTACTTTGTATTGTGACTGATGAGCCACTGTGTGGCGAAACGTTTCCTCAATAAAGATACCCAAATGTTGCATATGTGTCTAATTTATAACTTGTCGGTTCTCTGAACCATTCATCTACACTACTACGTCTGCCAACATCGTTGCCTCCAGCACTGAGACAGATAATAGGATTGCTCCCATTACCTCTCATGATGTCGTCCAGACGGCTAACAATATCCTCCATCCCAGCCCCAGGAAAGCAAACCCTCTGTCTCCTACTCCTATCCTTCAAACAGAAGGCCCTATCCATGTACCTAACCTGGCTGCCCCCAACAACAACAATGTTTTTACATTCCTTGGTGTCGTTCGTCGTGACGCTCCCAGAATTCGACTCACATTCATCGGGTAGCACGGAGAATGATTTCGATGTTTCCACAACATTCTCCTGGGTCTTCGTTGTTTCTACCTCTCCACCCGTCCTCTTGATAAGAACATAAGAATTGAGGAACACTGCAGAAGGCCTACTGGCCCATACAAGGCAGGTCCTTATCAAAACCACCACTACCTAAGAATTTACTCCTGTACTCACGACACTAATCAAACCCAGCCCCTCCCACTCATATATTTGTCCAATCTCTTTTTAAAGCCACCCAAGGTCCTAGCCTCTATCACCCTAATCGGAAGATTGTTCCACGCATCTACAACTCTCTTCGAAAACCAGTACTTGCCTATGTCCTTTCTAAATCTAAATTTATCCAATTTAAATCCGTTATTTCTCGTACTTACTTGGTTCGATATCCTCAGTATTTTATTAATATCTCCTTTGTTTATGCCCATCATCCACTTGTACACCTCGATGATATCTCCCCTCATTCTACGTCTCTCCAGAGAGTGGAGATTCAATGCTCTAAGTCTATCTTCATACGGGAGATTTCTTATACTGTAAATCATTTTAGTCATTCTTCTTTGTATGTTCTCCAATGAATCTATATCCATCCTGTAGTAAGGATACCAAAACTGAGCTGCATAATCCAAATGAGGTCTCACTAGTGATGTATAGAGCTGTAAAATAACTTGATCCTTAACTTTGTCCCATGCATTCCAGCCACTGTCCAGGTTCCTTTCTTGACTTGAGGATTCTCAACAGGAGGATTACTACGAATCCTCCTGTTTTCTTCAGTCAGTCGCTGTATCTCAAGCTTAGCTACCCTTAGTTCTTCCTTTAGCTGCTGGTAGAGTAGCTCAAGAATCACAGAGAGCATAGAAAACACGTAAACAGGTGATATCAAAATATGCAAGACAACCATTATGAGAGCAATCTGTCTCAGTGCTGGAGGCAACGATGTTGGCAGAAGTAAGAGTGAGGACCTGATTAGCAGGTAAAGGTCAGCAATAGACATAATTAGGAAGATAGGTGGGAACCCCTGTGATATGTCGTATTTCGCCAAGGAGAGGAGTTGGAAATGAATGGTTGACCAGGGCAATTGGTGTCAATTGCTGGCTGGACAAACACTTTAAGAAAAATACAGTAACATTCATTGACAACTGGGACCACTTCTATGGCAGAAATGACATGTATGCCAGGGATGGGGTTCACTTATCTAGGTCTGGAGTGGGGGAACTGGCCACTGCAGTAGAGGGAGCTGTTAGATCTTTAAACTAGATATAGTTAGTGGTATGGGTTGGGGTAAAAAAATTGAAGTCCTATTGTAGTAACATTGTGAGTCTTAGGGAAACTAACGGCTTGACAAAGCTCCATAAAAGCGAAACGTTGATACAATAAAATGTCACATTAGTTGCATTTGTGTCTTTTTAGTTAACAAACTTGTAATAGGCAGAATGAGGTGGATATTGGAAAGCCAGTGGCACTAGTTGACAACTACAGTAATAGATGTAGTAGAAAAACAGAAAGGAGCAGGAAGGGCAAAGAAAAATGAGGTCTTTAAAGCCATAAGTGACTAATAATTTGTCTACAGTTGAGATCAGGCTTTTTAAAAACATAAGAAGAACATAAGAAAGGAGGAACACTGCAGCAGGCCTGTTGGCCCATACTACAATAATTTGACGGTTATGACTTATCCCCCGCCTTAAGAATAGGATTTGCATTTTCCATCTTCCTCGTCTCAAATGATACACCTGCACAACAGGCTAATTCAGTCAAATGGAAAAAATACTATTCTGAAGAAAGTGGAACGTAGTCACGACTAGTAGTGCTAAATACTCCATGGCCTGAATGACCCACATTCCTTTGATAGTCCTCGCTCTATATATAATCCACAAATCTTAAAAAACACATGGATTAGTCTATACAGCATACGTTGTAAGGTCGGTTAAAAAAAAACTGCTTTCGTGGATATTGCAAACAAATTCAAGTTCTTTACTTTTAATAAGAATATTTTTCTTCGTCTAAATAATTCTATTCATAAACATTATCTAAGAATAATATATAATACATAAAATTACATAGAGGCCTTTATTGTGCATATTAACTATGTACTGAAGTTATTTGTGAAACCGTTTTGTTTGTTTTATCATTGTCTCATTTTTAACCTTCATATCCTCGTCTTGTTTTTATTGTCTTCTTTCATCTTCTTTCCTTATGAGTGGAGCCAGTCGATCACAGGATGATCTCCATAGGTTCGGATCTCCCGTTGAAGGCCATCAACCTCAGCGAACTTTGAGGAGCCTCAGCTATCTGAGTTTCAGCATTGTGAAGATGTAGATTCTGTTCTCCAATGTACTGCTTCACAGGCACGGAATAATGAGGATAACGGAGAGACTTATTCTTTGCCCTTTTACTTCGTCTCCATTTGCTCTCTTGAAATTCTTGTTTTCTACTCCTTCCCATGCTTCGCGGTTCATGAACGAAGTTGAATTCTACTGAATCTACTCTTTTAAAACCAGGAACAGCAGAAAAGGGATCCAAATCAGGGGCAGCTAATCCTACGGTATTAGGAGGTGCAAGACGGACATTACCAATGGGACTAGGATTTCCCCGATTTTCGTCTTGTATGAAACTTAAAAGAGGATCTTTAAAATCAGAAGGGTGAACAACTCCTTGCTTCACTTCTTTGGTGAAATGTACAACAGGGCGCAATAGGTACACTGGATCCAAAATGGGACTTATCGGCCTCATAACTGAATTCATCAGCTGCTTAAGCTCCAGCTCCTGTTAGAATGAGACATCAGTATAATTAGACATAACATCACATTATCTGAACATTGAAACTGATGGATTAAGCTGAATTTGAACAGAACTTGCCTAACATGAGCTAGTAGTGGTGCGATTGTGTTTCCCGTAGTCAAAAGAGGTAAATAATGGGTCCAGGGAGTGTGACACAAAATTCTGATAGATAACCATGGTACAGGGCAATTGTGAAAAATGACACATACAGTTTACAACTTCATCTAAGAGTTATTTGGCAAGCAGACTTGCAGAAATGTTCCTGTATTCAAAACGAGGGTGCACAAGGTTGTCCGGACACTTTTCTCCGACAGACAGGAATATCTTTATCCGTAAAACTGAATAAATGAAATGTTGGGCGTAACAAGGGCCTTTCTATAATTTGTGTTAATATCATGAATCCTGTAACGACGCGTGAGATACTTTTGCAACATTAGGGTATCCTTATGGTAACGAAACGTTTCCACAAGATAACCAAATGCTGCACTAGTGGCTCATTCATCAACTTGAGGCATAGTTCACCCTGCTGCTTTTGTCAGCCTCGAGAAGGCTCCAGGACAGCAAAACGCCCACACATGTGTAATTAATGTGATATTTTATTGAGCCTTAACTCTAGGCTGAGGGACTCATTACCTTAAACTCCTTTTAATTTATCAACTTATCGGTTATTTGAACCATTTATCTACATTCTTCAATAATATACCTCTGGGTGTAGAGCTGTGTTATGGAGCCAAAAGTAGGAGAGATCACTATAATACGTCCTGATTGCTTTCAACAGATTAATAATGCAAGTTAAGTTCATAGAAGTAAATATGATTAACTACAAGAAAAAAAACAAATATGAATTTACCATGTTTGAAAAGCGCAGCTCCTGCGTTGATGAGTAAGTAGATGTTGGAAATGATGACAATAGCAGTATCGTAATAGATATAAGTAGCTGGAAGTCAGGTCATCTGCTAACCTCACTTGTTCACCTGAACTTTAAACTGACAATGGGCTTTGAGTACCTCTTAACTCATGTTATGCATGTCCCTCTTAAATCCAACCCCTCTTACACATGGAAAGATAAACACATAAGCAGTATAATGTTATCCTTTATTGACAACGTTTCGCCCACGCAGTGGGCTTTATCTAGTCACAAACCGATCTGTTTGTGACTCGATAAAGCCCACTGCGTGGACAACGTTGTCAATAAAGATCACATATACTGCCTATGTGTTATCTTTCCATTGTAAATAAATGGTATAAAATACCGACACAATGGAAAAATAAACACATAAGCAGTATAATGTATCCTTTATTGACAACGTTTCGCCCACGCAGTGGGCTTTATCGAGAGTCACAGACATATAGGACCCTTAACCTCCCACGAAAGCTAACACAGACAGATTACCGGGAAATGCAACATGGAGATATATATAGGGTACAGTCAGGTGGAGAATGCTGGGTCAGGTGGAGAAAGCTGCATGTGAGTCTTAAAAAGTAGTGTGATAGTTAAAAACATAGTGTGACTTAAAGGACCTGCAGTGTACCATTCTTGAGTTCTAGGTGGGATAGCGTTGAAGAAGTTTCTTGGCAATAGGTTCAGCTATGTTGTAGAAGCCGTTGTTCTGGTTGAAGTTGTTGGATATACAGATGAGTGATGATTCTAGGATTCTTCGGTATTGCGTGTTGTCTTCTCGGCGATGAGTCTTGCGTTTCTGTAGTTGATTAAATGGTTGTGTAAATTTCGGTGTTGAACACAGGCATTTCTTGAGTCGTCAGATCTGCCTGCGTACTGGTGTTCTGAAATGCGTGTTTGTAGGTCTCTGGATGTTTCGCCAACGTATAATTTGCTGCAGCCATTACAAGGGATTGTGTATACCCCTGCCGTGGATTTAAGCTTTTCCTGTCTGTTACTGGTAATGTCCTTAATGGTGGTGGATTTAATTTCTGCAGATTACAAGGGATAATTATACCTGCAGTGATTTAAGTTGTCTTTACTGGAAGCTTGAGGTGTGGATTTAATCAACTACAGAAATCGGTGGAAAATACAACATAATAGAATAGAGTGATCTTTATTGAAGTGAGACAGTGCTTATCGGTCACAGACTTCCGGAAGAGCAACATGGAGTATAAGACAGTCAGGTGGAGAATGTGGGCATGAGAAGCTCATTAGCTAGAGTGTATGTAACATAGTGATATCCAACAACTTCAACCAGAACAAGGCTTCTACAACATAGCTGAACCTATTGCCAAGAAACTTCTTCACGCTATCCACCTAGAACTCAAGAATGGTACACTGCAGGTCCTTTAAGTCACACTATGTTTTTAACTATCACACTACTTTTTAAGACTCACATGCAGCTTTCTCCACCTGACCCAGCATTCTCCACCTGACTGTACCCTATATATATCTCCATGTTGCTCATTTTCCAGGTAGATCTGTCTGTGACTCGATAAAGCCCACTGCGTGGGCGAAACGTTGTCAATAAAGGATCACATTATACTGCTTATGTGTTTATTTTTCCATTGTGTCGGTATTTTATACCATTTATTTCCAACTACAGAAACGCAAGACTCATCGCCAGAGAAGACAACACGCAATACCGAAGAATCCTAGAATCATCACTCATCTGTATATCCAACAACTTCAACCAGAACAACGGCTTCTACAACATAGCTGAACCTATTGCCAAGAAACTTCTTCAACGCTATCCCACCTAGAACTCAAGAATGGTACACTGCAGGTCCTTTAAGTCACACTATGTTTTCAACTATCACACTACTTTTAAGACTCACATGCAGCTTTCTCCACCTGACCCAGCATTCTCCACCTGACTGTACCCTATATATATCTCCATGTTGCTCATTTTCCAGGTAGATCTGTCTGTGACTCGATAAAGCCCACTGCGTGGGCGAAACGTTGTCAATAAAGGATCACATTATACTGCTTATGTGTTTATTTCTCCACTTCTACTCTCACCACGACACCAAAATTAAACGTGGTGTAATTATAGGCTTTTTCCTGCGCGCACTCAGAATCTGCAGCAGTGAGTTCCTTGAAGAAGAATGCTCCCTCATTGAACAAGTTTTTTCCAAACTTCACTATCCTCGTCACTTCATTAGAGACTGCAGACGACGGGCATTAAACATCTTCAACACACCCAGAGAAGACACTGCTGAGAAGAGATACATAGTCCTTCCCACCAACTCCATTTCCAAACAAGTTTCCAACATTTTTTCTAAGACCTCATTCCGAGTATCCACCTCCACATCCACCACCATTAAGGACATTACCAGTAACAGACAGGAAAAGCTTCAATCCACGGCAGGGGTATACACAATCCCTTGTAATGGCTGCAGCAAATTATACGTTGGCGAAACATCCAGAGACCTACAAACACGCATTTCAGAACACCAGTACGCAGGCAGATCTGACGACTCAAGAAATGCCTGTGTTCAACACCGAAATTTACACAACCATTTAATCAACTACAGAAACGCAAGACTCATCGCCAGAGAAGACAACACGCAATACCGAAGAATCCTAGAATCATCACTCATCTGTATATCCAACAACTTCAACCAGAACAACGGCTTCTACAACATAGCTGAACCTATTGCCAAGAAACTTCTTCAACGCTATCCCACCTAGAACTCAAGAATGGTACACTGCAGGTCCTTTAAGTCACACTATGTTTTTAACTATCACACTACTTTTTAAGACTCACATGCAGCTTTCTCCACCTGACCCAGCATTCTCCACCTGACTGTACCCTATATATATCTCCATGTTGCTCATTTTCCAGGTAGATCTGTCTGTGACTCGATAAAGCCCACTGCGTGGGCGAAACGTTGTCAATAAAGGATCACATTATACTGCTTATGTGTTTATTTTTCCATCTTTCCATTGTGTCGGTATTTTATACCATTTATTTCCTTCTTGCACATGTATTTAAGAACATAAGAAAGGAGGAACACTGCATGAGGCCTGTTGGCCCATACTATTCAGGTTCTTCACAATCCATCCCTCTAACAGAATAATTGCCCAACCTAATTTTCAATGCTACCCAAGAAATAAGCTTTGATCATTCAACTAACTCATATGCGAGACCCACTCAAATCCAACCCCTCTCACTCATGTATTTATCCAACCTAAATTTGAAACTACCCAAGGTCCTAGCTTCATTAACCCTACTAAGCAGACTGTTCCACTCATCAACCACCCTATTACCAAACCAATATTTTAACATAAGAACATAAGAAAGGAGGAACACTGCAGCAGGCCTGTTGGCCCATACTAGGCAGGTCCTTCACATTCCAACCCACTAACAAGATATTTGTTCAACCCAATCTTAAATGCTACCCAAGAAATAAGCTTTGATAATTCAAGGATCGGTTATTGAAGCAAGGACCTTGGGTAGTTTTAAATTAGATTGATAAATTCATGAGTGAGAGGGTTGGATTTGAGTGAATTGCACATGAGTAAATAAAATTATCAAAGCTTATTTCTTGGGTAGCATTGAAAATTAGGTTGAACAAATATTCTGTTAGTGGGATGGAATGTAAGGACCTGCCTAGTATGGGCCAACAGGCCTGCTGCATGCAGTGTTCCTCCTTTCTTATGTACTCTATCGAAGGCCTTACTGAAATCCAAGTAAACTATATAAGAACATAAGAAAGGAGGAACACTGCAGCAGGCCTGTTGGCCCATACTAGGCAGGTCCTACACAATCCGTCCCACTAACAGAATATTTGCTCAACCCAATTTTCAATGCTACCCAAGAAATAAGCTTTGATAATTCTATTTACTCATGTGCGAGTCCCACTCAAATCCAACCCCTCTCACTCATGAATTTATCCAACCTAAATTTGAAACTACCCAAGGTCCTAGCTTCAATAACCCTACTAGGCAGACTGTTCCACTCATCAACTACCCTATTTCCAAACCAATACTTTCCTATATCCTTTCTAAATCTAAACTTATCTAACTTGAATCCATTATTGCGGGTTCTCTCTTGGAGAGATATCCTCAAGACCTTATTTATATCCCCTTTGTTAATACCCATTTTCCACTTGTATACCTCGATCATGTCTCCCCTCATTCTACGTCTTACAAGTGAATGTAATTTAAGGGTCTTCAATCTTTCTTCGTAAGGAAGATTTCTAATGCTATGTATTAATTTAGTCATTCTACGCTGAATGTTTTCTAACGAATTTATGTCCATTCTGTAATATGGAGACCAAAACTGAGCTGCGTAATCTAGGTGA
The DNA here is from genome assembly GCA_009830355.1 of Cherax destructor. Taxonomy (NCBI): domain Eukaryota; kingdom Metazoa; phylum Arthropoda; class Malacostraca; order Decapoda; family Parastacidae; genus Cherax; species Cherax destructor. The sequence goes on along the minus strand of WNWK01052266.1, from coordinate 689 downwards.
GGCCTTACTAGTGATGTATAAAGCTGTAATATAACCTCTGGACTTCTGTTGCTAACACTTCTTGATATAAATCCCAGTAATCTATTTGCCTTATTACGTACGCTTAGGCATTGCTGTCTTGGTTTAAGGTTGCTGCTGACCATCACCCCCAAGTCCTTCTCGCAATCTGTATGGCTAAGTTCTACGTTATTTAACTTATAAGTGCTTGGGTTATGGACACTCCCGAGCTTCAGAACCTTGCATTTATCTACATTGAACTGCATCTGCCACTTTTCTGACCACGAATTAAGTTTGTCTAAATCTTCCTGAAGTTCTATTAGTTCCTTAAACCAAGACAGCAATGCCTAAGCGTACGTAATAAGGCAAATAGATTACTGGGATTTATATCAAGAAGTGTTAGCAACAGAAGTCCAGAGGTTATATTACAGCTTTATACATCATTAGTAAGGCCTCACCTAGATTATGCAGCTCAGTTCTGGTCTCCATATTACAGAATGGACATAAATTCGTTAGAAAACATTCAGCGTAGGTTTACGAGAGGTCGTTCCTGCCTGACAAATTTACTGACGTTTTCAATAAAACATTTGAGGCAGTAGACAGTGATAAAGAATATGATATAGTTTACTTGGATTTCAGTAAAGCCTTCGATAGAGTACCTCACAAGAGACTCTTAAGAAAGGTGGCAGCTC
>WNWK01052265.1:0-12231 GCA_009830355.1 Cherax destructor | reverse complement strand
GGTAAGTATAACACCAGGCACATCTCCTAAGGCGCACATAAACCAAATTACTGCGGCAGCATACGGGCGCCTAGCAAACCTAAGAACAGCATTCCGACATCTTAATAAAGAATCGTTCAGGACTCTGTACACTGTGTACTTAGGCCCATACTGGAGTATGCAGCACCATTTTGGGAAACCCCACACCTAGCCAAGCACGTAAAGAAGCTAGATAAAGTGAAAAGGTTTGCAACAAGACTAGCCCCAGAGCAAAGGGGGTATGTCCTCGAGGAGGGGTTAAGGGAAATCGACCTGACGACACTGGAGGACAGGAGAGATAGGGGGACATGATAACGACATATAAGATACTGAGAGGAATTGACAAGGTGGACAAAGACAGAATGTTCCAGAGATGGGACACAGCAACAAAAAAGGGGACACAGTTGGAAGTTGAAGACTCAGTTTGAATCACAGAGATGTTAGGAAGTACTTCTTCAGTCACAGAGTGGTCGGGAAGTGGAATAGTTTGGGGAAAAAATGTAGTGGAGGCAGGTTCCATACATAGCTTTAAGAAGAGGTATGATAAAGCTCATGGAGCAGGGAGAGTGACCCGGTAGCGGCCAGTGAAGAGGCGGGGCCAGGAGCTGTGACTCGACCCCTGCAACCACAACTAGGTGAGTACAACTAGGTGAGTACACACACACACTTGGTTCCAAAACTCAGGGGTCTGTCCTATGAAGAAAGGTTGAGGGAAATAGGACTAATAACACTGGAGGAAAGAAGGGTCAGAGGAGACATGATAACGACATACAAAATACTGCGGGGAATCGACAAGGTAGACAGTGACAGGATGTTCCAGAGAGGGAACACAGAAACAAGGGGACACAACTGAAAGCTGAAGACTCAGATGAGTCAAAGGGATGTCAGGAAACATTTCTTCAGCCACAGAGTAGTCAGGAAGTGGAATGGACTAGAGAAATATATAGTGGAGGCAGGAACCATACATAGTTTTAAGACAAGGTATGATAAAGCTCATGGAGCAGGGAGAGCAGAGACCCAGTTGCGGACAGCGAAGAGGCGGGGCCAGGAGCTGAGTATCGACCCCTGCAACCACAATTAGGTGAGTACAATTAGGTGAGTACACACACACACACACTCCACACACACACACACACACACACACACACACACACACAGTGGGCGCCTGTGACGAGCGGTGTACCGCAGGGGTCAGTCCTAGGACCAGTGCTATTCTTGGTATATGTGAATGACATGACGGACGGGATAGACTCAGAAGTGTCTCTGTTCGCAGATGATGTGAAATTAATGAGGAGAATCGCATCGGATGAAGACCAAGCAGGACTTCAAAGAGACCTGGACAAGCTTGACATCTGGTCTAGCAACTGGCTTCTCGAATCTAACCCCACCAAATGCAAAGTCATGAAGATTGGAGAAGGGCAAAGAAGACCGAGTACAGGCTATGAGGACAAAGGCTACAAACCTCGTCAAATGAGAAAGACATTGGGGTGAGTATAACGACAAACACGTCTCCGGAAACACACATCAACCAGATAACTGCGGCAGCATATGGGCGACTGGCAAACCTAAGATTAGCGTTCCGTTACCTTAACAAGGAATCGTTCAAGACACTGTACACCGTGTACGTCAGGCCCATACTAGAGTATGTAGCACCAGTTTAGAACCCACATCTTGTCAAGCACGTCAAGAAACTAGAGGAAGTGGAATAGTCTAGCGAACGATATAGTGGAGGCGGGAACCATACATAGTTTTAAGACAAGGTATGATAAAGCTCATGGGGCAGGGAGAGCAGTGACCCAGTAGCGGACGGAGAAAAGGCGGGGCCAGGAGCTGAGTCTCGACCCCTGCAACAACAATTAGGTGAGTACAATTAGGTGAGTACACACACACACACACACACACACACACAAACACACACACACACAAACACAAACATACACACACACATACACACACACGATGTAGCGATGTAGTGGAGGCAGGATAAATTCATAGCTTTAAGAAGAGGTATGATAAAGCTCATGGCGCAGGGAGAGTGACCCAGTAGCGGCTAGTGAAGAGGCGGGGCCAGGAGCTATGAATCGACTCCTGCAACCACAACTAGGTGAGTACACACACGTCAAGCACGTTAAGAAATTAGAGAAAGTGCAAAGGTTTGTAACAAGGCTAGTTCCAGAGCTAAGGGGATTGTCCTACTAAGAAAGGTTAAGGGAAATAGGCCTTACGACACTGGAGGACAGGAGGGTTAGGCGAGACATGATAACAACATACAAAATACTGCGAGGAATAGATAAGATGGTCAGAGACAGGATGTTCCAGAGATGGGACACAGAAACAAGGGGTCACAATTGGAAGTTGAAGACTCAGATGAGTCACAGGGATGTTAGGAAGTATTTCTTCATTCACAAAGTTTTCAGGAAGTGGAATAGTCTGGAGAGTGATGTAGTGGAGGCAAGAACCATACATAGCTTCAAGAAGAGGTATGATAAAACTCACAGAGCAGGGAATGAGTGACCCAGTAGCGACCAGTGAAGAGGCGGGGCCAGGAGCTGTGAATCGACCCCTGCAACCACAATTAGGTGAGTACAGAGTGGTCCTGGTGGCGACTTGCCAAGAGGCGGGGGACCAGGAGCTATGAATCGACCCCAGTAACGACATATAGGTGAGCACACCTATGCAATCACATACATGTATATATATATACAAAGTATTATTAATTATAACGGCAATAATAATAATAATAAGTGCCACCTGAGTGCCACCTTAATGCCACCTGAGTGCCACCTGAGTGCCAGCCAGGTGGTGAGGGAGGGTGCCTGCCAGGGATGCCAACCCTCTCCTACTCTCTAGCCAGGGATGCCAATTTTACCCACGCTATGTACAGCAGTAAATAGGTAACCTACTAATAGTTACCTGCTTAAATTTACCTGCTTAGAGTAACCTTCTTACAGTTACCTGTTTGTAGTTACCTGCTTAGAGTAACCTGCTTAGTTACCTGCTTACAGTTACCTGCTTACAGCAACCTGCTTACAGTAACCTGCTTACAGTAACCTGTTTACAGTAACCTGCTTACAGTTACCTGCTTAGGGTAACCTGCTTACAGTTATCTGCTTAGGGTAACCTGCTTACAGTTACCTGCTTAGAGTAACCTGCTTACAGTTACCTTCCTTACAGTTACCTGCTTACAGTTAGTTACCTTGCTTACAGTTACCTTGCTTACAGTTACCTTGCTTACAGTTACCTGCTTACAGTAACCTGCTTACAGTTACCTGCTTACAATAACCTGCTTACAGTTACCTTGCTTACAGTTACCTTGCTTACAGTTACCTTGCTTACAGTTACCTGCTTACAATAACCTGCTTACAGTTACCTTGCTTACAGTTACCTTGCTTACAGTTACCTTGCTTACAGTTACCTTGCTTACAGTTACCTTGCTTACAGTTACCTGCTTACAGTAACCTGCTTACAGTTACCTGCTTACAATAACCTGCTTACAGTTACCTTGCTTACAGTTACCTGCTTAAAGTTACCTGCTTACAGTTAACATATACGATTATCTCTAATTTTCTCTCCTCTCTCTCTCTCTCTCCCACTCATATATACACCCCCCTCAGCTTCCTGTATCGCTGTATTATTCTCCTAAATTTCAGATACAAAGGAAAACTCTTTTCATTTATTGTGTCCAAAACGGCTTCGCTGAGCCTTTTTCCAAAATAGTCCGGAGGACTTTGCATTTTCCGAGTAGTATTTTTTCTCTTCCATTAAATGGCAGAGATAGAGCGAGCAGCCGTAGTGGTGTGGCCCTGTGGGGGGTTGAGCCGTAGCTCCTGGCCCCTTGCATTTGCATGTATGGGCCTATATATAGGCTTTCGGATTTTTGATAGTACGTATATAGGGTCCGACAAGTTGATAAATGAGATATACGTATTTGTAACACTTGGGTACCTTCATTGACGCAACGTTTCGCCTATACAACATTTTGGCAATAAAGATTTACCCCTCCCCCCAAGCATTGAACAGTGTCTTAATAATAATAATAATAATAATAATAATAATAATAATAATAATAATAATAATAATAATAATAGTTAGTTAGGTCAGACTCTCAGGTAAGGACCCACTAGGGGCGAGGGGGAATAATAATAATAATAATAATAATAATAATAATAATAATAATAATAATAATAATAATAATAATAATAATAGTAGTAGTAATATTAATAATAATAATAATAATAATAATAATAATAATAAAAGTCAACTAAAATGCCGGGAACAATGGGCTAGTAACCCCTTTTCCTGTATAGATTTACTTAAAAGAAAAAGAAGAAAACCGTCAAAGTGGGATGTTTGAATGTGCGTGGATGTTGTGCGAATGATAAGAAAGAGATGATTGTAGATGTTATGAATGAAAAGAAGCTGGATGTCCTGGCTTTAAGTGAGACAAAGCTGAAGGGGGTAGGAGAGTTTCAGTGGAGAGAAATAAATGGGATTAATTCAGGGGTTTCAAATAGAGTTAGAGCTAAAGAAGGAGTGGCAATAATGTTGAATAATCAGTTATGGCAGGTAAAGAGGGAATATAAATGTATAAATTCAAGGATTATGTGGAGTAAAATAAAGGTTGGATGTGAAAAGTGGGTTATAGTAAGTGTTTATGCACCTGGAGAAGAGAGAAGTGTAGAGGAGAGAGAGATTTTGGGAAATGTTGAGTGAGTGTGTGGGAGTTTTGAACCAAGTGAGAGAGTAATTGTGGTTGGGGATCTTAATGCTAAAGTGGGTAAAAATGTTGTGGAGGGAGTAGTAGGTAAATTTGGGGTGCCAGGGGTAAATGTAAATGGGGAACCGTTAATTGAGCTATGTGTAGAAAGAGGTTTGGTAATAAGTAATACATATTTTATGAATAAGAGGATAAATAAGTATACAAGGTATGATATAGCACGTAATGAAAGTAGTTTGTTAGATTATGTATTGGTGGATAAAAGGTTGATGGGTAGGCTTCGGCTTCAGGATGTACATGTTTATAGAGAGGCAACGGATATATCAGATCATTATTTAGTTGTAGCTACAGTTAGAGTAAAAGTGTATAAACTTAGGGAGGAGGAAGTTAGGGTGAGATATAAGCAACTATTGGCAGAAAGGTGGGCTAGTGCAAGTATGAATAGTGGGGGGTTGAAGAGAGTTGGGAAAGTTTTAAAAATGCAGTATTAGAATGTGGGGCAGAAGTTTGTGGTTATCGGAGGGTGGGTGCAGGAGGAAAGAGGAGTGAGTGGTGGAATGAAGAAGTAAAGGGTGTGATAAAAGAGAAAAAGGTAGCTTATGAGAGTTTTTTACAAAACAGAAGTGTTGTAAGAAGAGAAGAGTATATGGAAAGTAAAAGAAAGTTGAAGAGAGTGGTGAGAGAGTGCAAAAGGAGAGAAGATGAAAGAGTGGGAGAGGCACTGTCAAGAAATTTTGCAGAAAATAAGAAAAAGTTTTGGAGTGAGATAAACAAGTTAAGAAAGCCTAGGGAACGAATGGAGTTGTCAGTTAAAAACAGAGTAGGGGAGTTAGTAGATGGGGACCTGGAGGTATTGGGTAGATGGCGGGAATATTTTGAGGAACTTTTAAATGTAGATGAAAAAAGGGAGGCGGTAATTTCATGTACTGGCCAGGGAGGTATAACATCGTTTAGGAGTGAAGAAGAGCAGGATGTGAGTGTGGGGGAGGTGCGTGAGGCATTACGTAAAATGAAAGGGGGTAAAGCAGCTGGAACTGACGGGATAATGACATAAATGTTAAAAGCAGGGGGGGATATAGTGCTGGAGTGGTTGGTATTTTTGTTTAATAAATGTATGAAAGAGGGGAAGGTACCTAGGGATTGGCAGAGAGCATGTATAGTTCCTTTATATAAAGGGAAGGGGGATAAAAGAGATTGTAAGAATTATAGGGAAAGAAGTTTACTGAGTATACCAGGTAAAGTGTATGGCAGGGTTATTATTGAAAGAAATAGAGGTAAGACAGAGAGGAGGATTGCAGATGAGCAAGGAGGCTTTAGAGTGGGTAGGGGATGTGTAGATCAAGTGTTTACAGTGAAGCATATATGTGAACAGTATTTAGATAAAGGTAGGGAAGTTTTCATTGCATTTATGGATTTAGAAAAGACATATGATAGAGTGGATAGGGGAGCAATGTGGCAAATGTTGCAAGTGTATGGAATAGGTAGTAAGTTACTGAAGGCTGTAAAGAGTTTTTGTGAGGATAGTGAGGCTCAGTTTAGGGTGTGTAGGAGAGAGGGAGATTACTTCCCGGTAAAAGTAGGTCTTAGAAAGGGATGTGTAATGTCACCATGGTTAATATATTTATAGATGGGGTTGTAAAAGAAGTAAATGCTAGGGTGTTGGGGAGAGGGGTGGGATTAAATTATGGGGAATTAAATGCAAAATGGGAGTTGACACAGTTAATTTTTGCTGATGATACTGTGCTTATGGGAGATTCTAAAGAAAAGTTGCAAATGTTAGTGGACGAGTTTGGGAGAGTGTGTAAAAGTAGAAAGTTGAAAGTGAACATAGATAAGAGTAAGGTGATGAGGGTATCAAATGATTTAAATAAAGAAAAATTGGATATCACATTGGAGAAAGGGATTATGGAAATAGTAAATGTTTTCAGATATTTGGGAGTTGATTTATCAGCGGATGGGTTTATGAAGGATGAGGTTAACCATAGAATTGATGAAGGAAAAAAGGTGAGTGGAGCATTGAGGAATATGTGGAGACAAAAAACGTTATCCATGGAGGCAAAGAAGGTAATGTACGAAAGTATAGTGGTACCAACACTCTTATATGGGTGTGAAGCATGGGTTGCAAATGCTGCAGCGAGGAGGCGGCTGGAGGCAGTGAAGATGTTCTGTCTAAGGGCAATGTGTGGTGTAAATATTATGCAGAAAATTAGGAATTTGGAAATTAGGAGAAGGTGTGGAGTTACTAAAAGTATTTGTCAGAGAGCTGAAGAGGGGTTGTTGCGGTGGTTTGGTCATTTAGAGAGAATGGATCAAAGTAGAATGACTTGGAGAGCGTATAAATCTGTAGGGGAAGGAAGGCGGGGGTAGGGGTCGTCCTCGAAAAGGTTGGAGGGAGGGGGTAAAGGAGGTTTTGTGGGCGAGGGGCTTGGACTTCCAGCAAGCATGTGTGAACGTGTTAGATAGGAGTGAATGGAGACGAATGGTTTTGGACGACGAGCTGTTGGATGGAGCAGGTAATATTTTGTGAAGATTCAGGAAACCAGTTAATTGATTAGTTGACTTGAGTCTGAAATGGAAGCAATGTTGCACTTTAAAGGAGGGGTCTGGGATAGTGACAGTTGGGAGGGACTTATTCTCAGCTGTCGTATCTGAGCACCTCTGCAAAGACAGTGATTATGTATGAGTGAGGTGAAAGTGTTGAATGATGATGAAAGTATTTTCTTTTTGGGGATTTTCTTTCTTTTTGGGTCACCCTGCCTCGGTGGGAGACGGCCGACTTGTTGAAAAAAAATAATAATAATCTTTATTTCTACAAGTACATTTACAAGACGGAGGGTTGAGTGTGCATCATCTCCCAGCCTCCTGAGTTACCAGCCTCCTGAGTTACCAGCCTCCTGAGTTACCAGCATCCTGAGTTACCAGCATCCTGAGTTACCAGCATCCTGAGTTACCAGCCTCCTGAGTTACCAGCCTCCTGAGTTACCAGCCTCCTGAGTTACCAGCATCCTGAGTTACCAGTATCCTGAGTTACCAGCATCCTGAGTTACCAGCATCCTGAGTTACCAGCCTCCTGAGTTACCAGCATCCTGAGTTACCAGCATCCTGAGTTACCAGCATCCTGAGTTACCAGCATCCTGAGTTACCAGCATCCTGAGTTACCAGCATCCTGAGTTACCAGCCTCCTGAGTTACCAGCCTCCTGAGTTACCAGCCTCCTGAGTTACCAGCATCCTGAGTTACCAGCATCCTGAGTTACCAGCATCCTGAGTTACCAGCATCCTGAGTTACCAGCCTCCTGAGTTACCAGCCTCCTGAGTTACCAGCCTCCTGAGTTACCAGCATCCTGAGTTACCAGCATCCTGAGTTACCAGCATCCTGAGTTACCAGCATCCTGAGTTACCAGCCTCCTGAGTTACCAGCCTCCTGAGTTACCAGCATCCTGAGTTACCAGCATCCTGAGTTACTAGCATCCTGAGTTACCAGCCTCCTGAGTTACCAGCATCCTGAGTTACCAGCATCCTGAGTTACCAGCCTCCTGAGTTACCAGCATCCTGAGTTACCAGCATCCTGAGTTACCAGCATCCTGAGTTACCAGCATCCTGAGTTACCAGCCTCCTGAGTTACCAGCATCCTGAGTTACCAGCATCCTGAGTTACCAGCATCCTGAGTTACCAGCATCCTGAGTTACAAGCATCCTGAGTTACCAGCATCCTGAGTTACCAGCATCCTGAGTTACCAGCCTTCTGAGTTACCAGCCTCCTGAGTTACCAGCCTCCTGAGTTACCAGCTTCCTAAGTTACCAGCATCCTGAGTTACCAGCATCCTGAGTTACCAGCATCCTGAGTTACCAGCATCTTGAGTTACCAGCATCCTGAGTTACCAGCCTCCTGAGTTACCAGCATCCTGAGTTACCAGCATCCTGATTTACCAGCCTCCTGAGTTACCAGCCTCCTGAGTTACCAGCCTCCTGAGTTACCAGCCTCCTGAGTTACCAGCCTCCTGAGTTACCAGCCTCCTGAGTTACCAGCCTCCTGAGTTACCAGCCTCCTGAGTTACCAGCCTCCTGAGTTACCAGCGTCCTGAGTTACCAGCCTCCTGAGTTACCAGCCTCCTGAGTTACCAGCCTCCTGAGTTACCAGCCTCCTGAGTTACCAGCCTCCTGAGTTACCAGCATCCTTCACCAAGACTTTAATATTAAAGTTCCTTATTTAACACGCCTACAAGGGGGAAGGAAGCCCCCTCTCTCTGTCTCTCTATCTCTCAGAGTTTTTAATTACCATCTCTACCCTCGCGTGTTATTCACTCTCACAGAACCTTCTTCACTAATGAATAAAAATGAATATTCTATCTTAAAAGGATGTAAAAAAATGGGATTTTTAAGATGACCTTTCAAAAAAAGTCTCTGAAGGATATATTTAGGAATTTCTTGAGTTGTTGACTTATTTCTTTCAAGTTGAATTTTGACTTTAATTTTGTATGATTGTTACCAAGGTTATATACACTGAGAACAGTGTGTATATTAGTGTATGTATACTGTGAAGTATGCATATATCAGTGTATATACACTGAGAAGTGTGTGCGTATAAATCAGTGTATAAACACTGAGAGATGTATATCAGTGTATATACACTGAGAGTTCATTTTAATTCCTGCTTCAAGAGTCAAAGTATTCTTATAGTATATATATATATATATATATATATATATATATATATATATATATATATACACACACTACATATGCCTGGTGTTGTAGGGTGATGTGGGTCGTTTAGTTCAAGGAATAACGAAAGCTTGATCCTCCGTGCGCTATAGCGTGGGTAAGATGTGATACCATTGAGGACACAGTGATTCCCAGGAGCTGGGTGAGGTTACCACCTGCCTGCCAGCTGCCCCACTTGTCTCCACACAGTGATCTCCCAGGAGGTGGTGAGGTTACCACCTGCCTGACAGCTGCCCCACTTGCCTCCACACAGCGCTCATCTGAGTGGCTCTCACTCTACAAACATAAAACACACATAAAACGCGCTAACAGGAACGCTTACGTTATTCCTCACACCCCTCAACTCCACCAATGGTCTAATGGTTTATTTATTTATTTATTTATTTTATTATTATTATTATTATTTTTATTATTATTATTATATCAAAAGACTGAGGGACTGATCACCCCAAACAACCTCTGCGCCTCTTCCACAGTTTCCAGTATTTATTCTCTGTATTTGATGAAAAAAGGTAGTGTTTATAGTAATATAATAATAATAATAATATCTTTATTTACTACAAGTACATGTACAAGGTATACAGACCTAGGTGACATCAGTGACATACTACTATGTAGAAAGTCCATTGTTATGCTGAGCATTTCCGCAAATTAGGTTCAGTGTCCCAGGATGCGACCCACACCAGTCGACTAACATCCAGGTACCCATTTTACTGATGGGTGAACATAGACAACAGGTGTAAAGAAAACACGCCCAATCTTTCTACCCTGGCTGGGAATCGAACCTTGACTCTCGCCGTGTGAAGCGAGAGCTTTAGCCACCAGGCCACCAGAGGAAAGTCTGTGCTGTAAGGACAAGCAAGTGTGTTACATGTTCATGTACCATGGCAGGAGTGAGTGTGCCTTGCCCTGCTACAGCCACGACAAGCCACACATTTGTGGGGATCGTAAGAAACAGTAAGACTCGGGGAGGGGTCGCAAGGAGGGTCGCAAGGCATAAAAATACGAGAATCTTATGTGTAGACAGAGAAGCGTTAGTGGAGGACTATGGTATATGGAACTTGGAGAATAGGACTGTAAGGGATGAAGGAAGAGGAGTAGTAGCAAGGAAGTTGATATAAATGGCAGGAGATGCTGCAGTACTCTCCCTGGCGCCCCGACAACAACCTGGCGCTTAACACTAAGGACAAGGCAAGCCTTCAGGAGATTCTCCACGTTTGTGGAAATTACTGAACTTCTCAGCGGTCCAGTGACGCGGCGGAGGCCTCCAGTTAAGTAATTATCCTGTCAACTATCTTAGTATCAGAAGAAAACAAGACTAAAGATGCTGGAGGATGTGTGATGAAGGAGTTCCCACTTACTACAAGTGTAATGGTATTTAGTGAGGAAGGTCGGGTTAGCGAGCACTGCCAACGGCAGGGTAAAACAAACACCACGAGCGCCAGGGTGTGGCAAACCCTACGAAAAGCAGGGTGTAGCGAACATTATAAGAGGCAAGGTGTAGTGAACACTATGAGTGGCAGGGTGTAGTGAACACTATGAGTGGCAGGGTGTAGTGAACACTATGAGTGGCAGGGTGTAGTGAACACTGTGAGTGGCAGGGTGTAGTGAACACTATGAGTGGCAGGGTGTAGTGAACACTATGAGTGGCAGGGTGTAGTGAACACTATGAGTGGCAGGGTGTAGTGAACACTATGAGTGGCAGAGTGTAGTGAACACTATGAGTGGCAGGGTGTAGTGAACACTATGAGTGGCAGGGTGTAGTGAACACTATGAGTGGCAGGGTGTAGTGAACACTATGAGTGGCAGGGTGTAGTGAACACTATGAGTGGCAGGGTGTAGTGAACACTATGAGTGGCAGGGTGTAGTGAACACTATGAGTGGCAGGGTGTAGTGAACACTATGAGTGGCAGGGTGTAGTGAACACTATGAGTGGCAGGGTGTAGTGAACACTATGAGTGGCAGGGTGTAGTGAACACTGAGTGGCAGGGTGTAGTGAACACCACAGACTGAGAGACAACTTGGAGGTACAAACGAGTTAGCCTCGAGGTAATAAACAGTGGGACAAACGACTCTCCACGTCTACAAGGATGTGGTGGAGTGTGAGGTGGAGTGTGTGGTGGAGTGTGAGGTGGAGTGTGAGGTGGAGTGTGGTGGAGTGTGAGGTGGAGGTGTGGTGGAGGGGAGTGGAGGTGGAGGGGAGGTGGAGTGGGTGAGGTGGAGTGTGAGGTGGAGGTGAGGTGGAGGGGAGGTGGAGTGTGAGGTGGAGTGTGTGGTGGAGTGTGAGGTGGAGTGTGTGGTGGAGGGGTGGAGGTGTGAGGTGAGGTGGGAGTGTGAGGTGGAGTGTGTGGTGGAGTGTGAGGTGGGAGTGTGAGGTGGAGTGTGAGGTGGAGTGAGTGGAGTGTGGAGGTGAGGGGTGGATGTGTAGGTGGAGGTGAGGTGGGGTGTGATGGAAATGTGAGGTGGAGTGTAGGTGGAGGTGTGGTGGAGGGGGTGAGGTGGAGTGTGGTGGAGTGTGAGGTAAGGTGAGTGTGGAGTGGGAGGTGGAGGTGTGGTGGAGTGTGGGGGTGTGTGAGGTGGAGTGTGTGGTGGAGGTGAGGTGGAGTGGGGTGGAGGTGAGGTGGAGGTGAGTGTGGTGGAGTGTGTGGTGGAGTGTGAGGTGGGATGTGTGGTGGAGTGTGAGGTGGAGTGAGGGTGGAGTGTGAGGTGGAGGTGTGGTGGAGGTGAGTGGAGGGGTGAGGGGGAGGTGAGGTGGAGTGTGAGGTGGAGTGTGG
>WNWK01052264.1:0-12231 GCA_009830355.1 Cherax destructor | reverse complement strand
AAAAATTCTAGTGGCTTCAAATCAAGCGGGAGAAAGCTGGTAGGCCCACATATGAGAGAATGGATCTGTGGGTCAGTGTGTGCTGTATAAAATCCTGCAGCACACAGTGCATAATAAGAAAAAAAAACTGACCGTGTTTTTGGATTAAAATGCCGAATTTGAGGTGTATTTTCGTATAGTATTTATGGTTGTATTCTTTTTTTCGTGGTCTCATTTGATAGAATGGAAAACATACTACAGAAATAGAGATGATTTTGATTAGTTTCATGATGAAAACGACCTTGAAATTGAGCTCAAAGTAGGGAAAATGTTTGATTTTTGCCAATGTTCAAAGTAAACAAATCACGCCACGTGTCCAATAAACATCAACTGGTGAGTCTAATATTGTTTCACAAGTGCACTGATGTTATTTATACCATTTTACAATAATGCAATAGTCTGCATAACGGTAAAACTTCTATTTTTTGTGTGAAAAAATAAAAATAGAAAGCAAGAGTAATATAAGAGGGATCTAAAGACGTGACTAATGAACAGATAGCATCTTATTTTAGTGCCAGGAATGTCTGCATTGTTTATTCTGGACCCTATTTTGAAATTGACAACTTTTTTATTTTGCATGAAATTGGCCAAATTGCCGATTTCTGACCACTTTATTGGGTAGTTGAAATCGGTAAATTGGTGGTTTCTTGTACTCAGTCGATAGAACAAATGCAGTTCTAAAGAAATAGCTATGAGTTTGGTTGACTGGAACAATGGAATTGGCCGAAAATAGGGCTCAAAGTCGGCGAAATTGCTTATTCGTATATATCACCGAGATCACTAACTTTGCGAGAGTGTAATAACATAAGTTTTCCATCAAATTTCATACTTTTGGTGTCATTACCATCGGGAAAACATTCTCTCTCATTTCATTAAAAAAAAATTTTTTTTTTTTTTTTTTTTTTTTCGAAAATTTTGTGACAACAGGAGACACCTCAGGATTAGGGGTTGCGATAGTCAAAGGGTTAACTGTCCAAACGTAGAACTACGTTTTCACATCGGCCGATTCCCACCAAGGCAGGGTGGCCCGAAAAAGAAAAACTTTCATCATCATTCACTCCATCACTGTCTTGCCAGAGGGGTGCTTTACACTACAGTTATAAAACTGCAACATTAACACCCCTCCTTCAGAGTGCAGACACTGTACTTCCCATCTCCAGGACTCAAGTCCGGCCTGCCGTTTTCCCTGAATCCCTTCATAAATGTTACTTTGCTCACACTCCAACAGCACGTCAAGTATTAAAAACCATTTGTCTCCATTCACTCCTATCAAATACGCTCACACATGCTTGCTGGAAGTCCAAGCCCCTCGCACACAAAACCTCCTTTACCCCCTCCCTCCAACCTTTCTTAGGCCGACCCCTACCCCGCCTTCCCTCCACTACAGATTTATACACTCTCGAAGTCATTCTGTCTCGTTCCATTTTCTCTACATGTCCGAACCACCTCAACAACCCCTCCTCAGCTCTCTGGATAATAGTTTTGGTAATCCTGCACCTCCTCCTAATTTCCAAACTCCGAATTCTCTGCATTATATTCACACCACACATTGACCTCAGACATGACATCTCCACTGCCTCCAGCCTTCTCCTCATTGCAACATTCATCACCCATGCTTCACACCCATATAAGAGTGTTGGTATAACTATACTCTCATACATTCCCCTCTTTATTTCCATGGACAAGGTTCTTTGTCTCCACAGACTCCGAAGTGCTCCACTCACCCTTTTCCTCTCATCAATTCTATGATTCACCTCATCCTTCATAGACCCATCTGTTGACATGTCCACTCCCAAATATCTGAATACATTCACCTCCTCCATACTCTCTCCCTCCAATCTGATATCCAATCTTTCGTCACCTAATCTTTTTGTTGTCCTCATCACCTTACTCTTTCCTACCTGGAGTCTACCTGGAGAGAATTCCAGAGGTCAATGCCCCCGCAGCCCGGTCTGTGACCAGGCCTCCTGTTGGACCAGAGCCTGATCAACCAGGCTGTTACTGCTGGCCGCACGCAGTCCAACGTACGAACCACAGCCTGGCTGGTCAGGTACCGACTTTAGGTGCCTATCCAGTGCCTGCTTGAAGACAGCCAGGGGGTTTTTTGGTAATCCCCTGATGTATGCTGGGAGGCAGTTGAACAATCTTGGGCCCCTGACACTTATTGTGTTGTCCCTCAACGTGCTAGTGGCACCCTGCTCTTCATTGGGGGGACGTTACATCGCCTGCCTGCCCAGTCTTTTGCTTTCGTACGGAGTGATTTTTGTGTGCAAGTTTGGTACTAAGCCCTCGAGAATTTTCCATGTGTATATAATAATGTTCCCAGTAGTTGAGGTGGTTTATCGCACTTATGCGTGCGGTGAAGGTTCTCTGCACATTTTCAAGGTCAGCAATTTCACCCGCCTTGAAAGGTGCAGTTAGTGTGCAGGAATATTCCAGCCTAGATAGAACAAGCGATCTGTAAAGTGTCAACATGGGCTTGGCATCCCTGGTTTTGAAGGTTCTCATTATCCATCCTGTCATTTTTCGAGCAGATGCAATTGCTACTTTGTTATGGTCCTTGAAGGTGAGATCCTCTGACATGAACACTCCCAGGTCTTTGACATTAGTTTTTCGCTCTATTGTGTGGTTGGAATTAGTTTTGTACTCCGATGAGATTTTAATTTCTTCACGTTTTCCGTATCTGAGTAATTGAAATTCCTCATCATTGAACTTCATATTGTTTTCTGCAGCCCATTTAAAGATTTGGTTTATGTCTGCTTGGAGTCTTGCAGTGTCTTCAACGGTGGACACTGTCATACAGATTCGGGTGTCATCTGCAAAGGAAGACACAGCACGGTGGCTTATATCCCTGTCAATGTCTGATATGAGGATGAGGAATAGGATGGGAGCAAGTACTGTGCCTTGTGGAACAGAGCTTTTCACAGTAGCTGCCTCAGACTTTACTCTGTTGACTACTACTCTTTGTGTTCTACATGTTAGGAAATTACAGATCCATCTACCAACTTTTCCTGTTATTCCTTTATCACGCATTTTGTGTGCTATTACACCATGGTCACACTTGTCAAAGGCTTTTGCAAAATCTGTGTATATAACATCTGCATTCTGTTTATCTTCTAGAGCATCCAGGACCTTGTCGTAGTGGTCCAGTATTTTGGACAGACAGGAGCGACCTGCTCTAAACCCATGCTGTCCTGGGTTGTGCAATTGATGGGTATCAAGATGGGTGGCGATCTTGCTTCTTAGAACCCTTTCAAAGATTTTTATGATATGGGACGTTAGCGCAATTGGTCTGTAGTTCTTTGCTATTGCTTTACTGCCCCCTTTGTGGAGCGGGGCTATGTCTGTTGTTTTTAGTAGCTGCGGGACGATCCCAGTGTCCATGCTCCCTCTCCATAGGATGTTAAAAGCATGTGAAAGGGGCTTCTTGCAGTTCTTGATGAACACATAGTTACATGAGTCTGGGCCTGGAGCGGAGTGCATGGGCATGTCATTTATTGACTTTTCGAAGTCATTTGGCGTCGTGGTGATGTCAGAAAGGCATGCGTCTGTCAAGTTATGTGGCACACTCATAAAAAATTCATTTAGGTTTTCGATTTTCAGTCTGGTTAGTGGCTCCCTAAAAACTGAGTCATACTGGGATTTAAGTAACTCACTCATTTATTTGCTGTCATCTGTGTAGGACCCATCCCGTTTAAGTAGGGGCCCAATACTGGTTGTTGTTCTCGACTTTGATTTTGCATAGGAAAAGAAATACTTAGGGTTTCTTTCAATTTCATTTATGGCTTTTAGTTCTTCCTGTGTGTCTTGATTCCTGTAAGATTCCTTTAGTTTTAATTCGATGTTTGCTATTTCTCTGACTAGTGTCTCCCTACGTATTTCAGAGATATTGGCCTACTGTAGCCGCTCCGTTATTCTTTGCCTTCGCCTGTATAGGGAGCGCCTCTCTCTTTCTAGTTTGCATCTTCTCCTCCTTTTCCTTAAGGGAATTTGCCTTGAGCAAACCTCAAGTACCACAGAGTTAATTTGTTCTAGACATAGGTTGGGATCCGTGAAGCTTAGGCAATCTTCCCAGTTTATATCATTTAGGACTTGGTTTACTTGGTCCCACCTTATGTTTTTGTTATTGAAGTTGAATTTGGAGAAAGCTCTGGGGCTCCCCGCATGCATGTCTGGACCTCTATTATGTTGTAATCTGAGTATATTGTTTTTGATATGATGACATTTCGTATCAGATCATCATTGTTGGTGAAGATGAGGTCCAGCGTATTCTCTAATCTTGTGAGCTCTACTATTTGCTGGTTTAAGGTGAACTTGGTGCAGAGATTTAAAAGTTCATGCATGTGTGACTTTTCATCTGAGCTGCCTCCTGGTGTTATCTCTGCTACCACATTGTTTGCAATGTTCCTCCATTTTAGTGGCCTGAGGTTGAAATCCCCCAGTAGCAAGATGTTGGGGGCAGGAGCTGGAAGATTTTCCAGACAGTGGTCAATTTTCAGAAGCTGTTCCTGGAATTGTTGGTACGTTGCATCCGGGAGCTTGTAGACAACCACGACGACCAGGTTTTGATTCTCGACCTTTATTGCTAATACTTCAACTACATCATTTTAGGCATTTAGTAGTTCTGAACATATAAGTGACTCTGTGATATACAGGCCAACCTCCCCTTTTTGCCTGTTCACTCTGTTACACCTGTATAGGTTGTAGCCCGGGATCCATATTTCATTGTCCAAGTGATCTCTTATGTGGGTCTCTGTGAAAGCCGCAAACATAGCATTTGACTCTGTAAGCAGTCCACGAATGTAAGGTACCTTGTTGTTTGTTGCTGGCTTTAGACCCTGTATATTAGCAAAGATGAATGTAGTTGGATTGGTGGTATGGGGGGGGGTCTTTTTTTCCTGGCTCTAATATTTGTTGTAATGGAGTGGAGGCCACTGACTGTGATTCCACTCCAGAAATGATTGCAGTTGGTGTACAATTTCTGTCATTTCCTGCCAGCTTTTTTTCCTTCCTGGCACTAAAACCTCTCTCTCCGGAGTGGCTGTGGCTACCCAGATTTTGCCATGGTCTGGATGTTCTGTGTCGCCTCGTACCCTTTAGGTGGTATGCCTGGCAATATAAGTTATTGCACTGTCTTTCCTGAATTGATGTGTGCACATTTCAGGGTGGAAAAACTTACAGGACGGGAGGTTGCATTTGCCTGTTTTCATATGGGAACGGCATTTTCTGGGGTGATCATAATTGCATGTCCCATCTGATTTCCCAGATTTTCCATGCCTGCAGATACCAAGTGCATAATATTCACATAGGCCTGGTTTCCGTTTTCCCGGTTTTTTTGTGACTGGTGGGTGTGTTCCTGTCTCGTGTCTGTCTTCGTTACTAGTGCTAACAATGGAGCCTTCAACTGTTTCCGGTAATTTATCTTCAGTATTTCCCTGGGCATCCCCTTGTTTACTATCTACTGTGTTATTGCTAGTTTGTAACAGTTTTGTGTGTGTCCTTATCTACACCTGTTTCCCCATCATTTATTTCACTAGAGCTACTGTCCCTCTTCAGGTCACCATCATTTATTTCTCCATTCTTAAATTTAGTGGCTACCATTTCAACATCTGTACCAGGGGCGGTAGCACCATCTGGCCCTGATTTTTTACTTTCCCAACTGTTATAGAAAGCTGTCATGTTTTTTATGAAGTCCGATTTGGTGTTGTCATCTTTTAATATCGATGTGATTTTATTCCACAGTTCTGTCTCATTTGGACATACCCAAAAACACCTCCCTTGTTTAATATCTCAGGTAGTAGAGTCTTGAATGTCTACACAAGGGGCGTGGCAGCATTTACCACAAAAGTTGCATGTAATCCATGCAGAGGAACGTTTGCTTGTTTGTTTGCATACTACACAGGGTTTCATGATTGATTTTGTTGGTTGCTTTATTGTATATTCTACTAATAGGTTCCCTGAAGTGGTGATCCGTCTATTTGTACGTATCTATTTTATTTGCATGTGTAAGTGTTTGGACAATCTTACTTCATAAAAGTTATTGTTATTGTTTGGGTGTTTGATAGGTCCCCTAAAACTCCGTCTGCTTATTGAATCCGGACAAGGATACCAGTTTTGAATCCAGTCAATGGTTCCCTTATTTCTTGGATCTGACGAGATCCAGTGTCACTTATTTAATGAATCCTGTAGGGGTTGTTTGGGTTACGCGAGACAGACCACTGGAAGATGATTAAACAGAGTAATAATGATCAGTATGGTACAAAAGTATAACTTGTGTGTTGGAGATAAAAACCGGTCCTTCTGGCAGCTCCTACTGTACGGCGGCCGTACCTCTGGCACCCTGGTTTACCTCTGGCACCCTGTTTACTTCTGGCACCCTGGTAAACCTCACCCCGCTTTAACACCTGGGTTTCCGTGCACTTATGGTTCACTCTACTGGGTTTAGTTTTTGTTTTTTTTCTACACCACAACACTGCTGTTTTTTCTACCCTACTCTACCAAATTCATCCACCAACCTCTGCAACTTCTCTTCAGAATCTCCCAAAAGCACAGTGTCATCAGCAAAAAGCAACTGTGACAACTCCCACTTTGTATTTGATTCTTTATCTTTTAACACCACACCTCTTGCCAAGACCCTCGCATTCACTTCTCTTACAACTCCATGTATAAATATATTGAACAACCACGGTGACATCACACATCCTTGTCTAAGGCCCACTTTTACTGGGAAATAGTCCCCTTCCCTCCTACACACTCTAACTTGAGCTTCACTATCCTCATAAAAACTCTTCACTGCTTTCAGTAACCTACCTCCTATTCCATACACCTGCAACAACTGCCACATTGCCCCCCTGTCCACCCTATCATACGCCTTTTCCAAATCCATAAAGGCCACAAAAACCTCTTTATCCTTATCCAAATACTGTTCACCTATATGTTTCACTGTAAACACTTGGTCTACACACCCCCTACCTTTCCTAAAGCCCCCTTGTTCATCTGCTATCCTGCTTTCTGTCTTTCTCTTAATTCTTTCAATAATAACTCTACCATACACTTTACCAGGTACACTCAACAGACTTATTCCCCTATAATTTTTGCACTCTCTTTTGTCCCCTTTGCCTTTATACAAAGGAACAATACATGCTCTCTGCCAATCCCTAGGTACCTTACCCTCTTCCATACATTTATTAAATAATAGCACCAACCACTCCAAAACTATATCCCCACCTGCTTTTAACATTTCTATCTTTATCCCATCAATCCCAGCTGCCTTACCCCCTTTCATTCTACCCACTGCCTCACGAACTTCCCCACACTCACAATTGGCTCTTCCACACTCCTACAAAAAGTTATTCCTCCTTGCCCTATACACGAAATCACAGCTTCCCTGTCTTCATCAACATTTAACAACTCCTCAAAATATTCCCTCCATCTTCCCGATACCTCTAACTCTTCATTTAATAACTCTCCTCTCCTATTTTTAACTGTCAAATCCATTTGTTCCCTAGGCTTCCTCAACTTATTAATCTCACTCCAAAACTTTTTCTTATTTTCAACAAAATTTGTTGATAACATCTCACTCACTCTCTCATTTGCTCTCTTTTTACATTGCTTCACCACTCTCTTAACCTCTCTTTTTCTCTCCATATACTCTTCCCTCCTTTAAATTAAGGAAGGTAATTTTCTGTGTGTAATAAGACCCAAAAATTTTTTTGGGTCAGTACTTACTGATATATAAGGCCGAGAAGTTGGCGCTGAATGCTCACCTGACGGCAACATGTAGTGCTGCCGCTTGCGGAAATGTTGCCAATATACCTTTTTTTTCTCTTTTTTTTTTTTAATTTATATAATTTTTATCTTGGGCAGATGTTAGGGATTCTCGTATGCCACTTGGTCGCGTACATAAGACGTAGAAGCGGAAGAGTAGACAAAAGTAGCTAAGTTAGAGAGACGTACATCTAGCTCCTTCAAATCTCAGCGTCTGTTCGAGCTGACCAGGCCAGCAGCAGAGCTGATCAGAAGTGTGGAGGTGTAGTGACTCTCCACAGTTTCGCTACTCACCAGGTAAGGTTGATACTACCAGAAAAGGGGGATGGGGGTTCTTCCTCGGCCTGCTAGAGGGAAGCACGGGCTGAACCCGTGAATGATCGCCGGCTGACTGAACAACCTTAACCCCTAATTATACTCCACTTTTCCCTCACATTAAGCTCTCTATTATATAAATAAAAAAAAGTTTATCAGTCTCAGTAAATATCCAATTAAGAGCTCTGAATTTATCACTACATATTTTGATATCCAGACACTCAACATATTTTCTTTATTGATCCAGGTCCCATTAAAACAAACTTTGGATTACAGGACATTTAATTTGACATGGTGCAAATACAATGAGCAGTTTTGTGTTTCCATTAACTACTCTTTCATGATGTTAATACTTATAAATCAAAAATATAAAGCAACTGGGCATGACAACATAATGTAAACATCATTCTCAACCTATCTTCAACATCTGAATCAGCATCTTCATAAAAAAAAAGGAAATCACAAAAACTGCATACATACATTGTAATAAAATAAAATATTTGATAATGGCCTTACAGAGTGGGTCTTAGTGCATAAACTAGTCCCTTGGGCAGTGCAGCTTAACTTGTACTACATCGTCCACATTATTATTATTATTATAATCAAATAGAAGCGCTAAACCACAGGGGTTATACAGCACATCGTCCACATGTAAACCATTATATATGGTGCTGACACAATTTTCTAAAATTAGATGATACAAAAATCTTAATGCCTACACTGCCAATTACTACTATGCATAAAAATTTGTGAGCTAAATAATAAAAGTTTACATAAAAATGAAGTCTTGTAAAAAAAAAAATTGATAAATACTACAAAATGTTTTTTTTATATAAAATTATTAATATAGAAAAAAAAAAAACCAATAATAGTGTATATCTTAATTGTAAAATATAAATTAGTGGTGTGTACTTATAAGAAGAGTATCGTGTACTAATGAGTACAGCATGTACTTGATTGTAAGCTGTGACCAACACCATCAATACTGATACTTTGGCACAACCCCAATATATTATTTCATATATTAGGGATGTGAATATAAACCTATTATAAAAAGGAGATCAGACTTTTGAAAAAAAAAATTATACAGGAATTCTCAGTGCATAAACTTTTGTCCCTGAGGGAGACCTTTTTAAATCCATGTAAGTAGGATTCAGATAATTCTAAATACAATACTCTGTGAAAAGTATTCCGGGGATATTATTTCCACTCAATAATATGATAATTGAAAAAAGAACTCCCTTTGCAAGAGATGTGAGCAGAGAGAGCAGAGCATACTCCCTACATCACTACAAAGAGTGCAAGTGTCCCGACTACAAGCCTCACTGCCAGAAATATGAGATGATTCCTAGCCAGATAATTAGCAGGATTGCTACAGCTTTTACAATCATCATTATGTGAACTTAGAAAACAATGTCCAGAGTTTACTTTCTTCTCTCTCAAATATAACTTTTTCTTGGATTTTTTATCAATGAAATCACAACTTAAGAGTTGCTTACATGTTAGATGATTATGAAATTATAACTATAACAAATAAGTTTTATACAGTAATCTCTCTTATAAAGCTCATCTACATAATGCAGTATTTGTAAAGACAACTGGAAAATATATTAAAATTAAATTGCAAGTGAAAAGGCCTTCATACCGTATTATTGAATTCTGAATATACTTTTCAACTGTATATGGAAAAACCAAACTATATTAAATAGCTTTATAAGAGAAGTTAGTGCAGCTGAATAACCTGGACAAGGATTACCATGAAGAAGCCAGCTGGCTTTTGTGAATTAATGGTCCCAACAATGACAAATTAAAATTTACTACAAAAATTATCAATAACAAAATGACGGGAAAGTTTTTGCTTTATCAAGTGAAAAAAGAATTATTGCAAAATTTTTAGAGAAAGTCAGAACTGTATGGCGAAGTTACTAATCATCTCTAAAAAATCAAGACTAATTCCATTGTATTGTGAAAAAAAAATATTATTCATATTTCATATATAAAGAATGCTACATACGTATGACATTTGCTTATCCTAGCATTTTTTTCATGATACCTCACTTATAAGAGGGGAAAAATGTCAACTCCAAAAATATCTTGTGCAAATAATAATTTATCAATATATTTTAGTTACTACAGCAAGACTGACAGAAAAGAGACTCTTATCTTATGGATATTTAAACTTGCTGTTAGACACTGAAAGAATTTCTAGATTTGTTCAAGTGCTGGTACGAGTCTATGAAACAACATTAACAAGGAATGTAGAAAGAACAAAAAACAGGTTGAGAAGTATTGAATGGCAGCACAACTACAAAATCAAGGTCAATATATTACTGTGGTTAGTGTGATGTCTTACTGATAAAGGCCTGGAAATGTGATTATGGGTCTATTTAAACATGTGCTGAGTGGGTCCCCATTTTACGATAGTGGTTCTTACGTTTTTATCACCTTTGTGTGGTACTCTGTTTATTGCACTCTGGTATGTTGATTTGTTTATTTTGTTTGGAAATAAAGTCTAATCTAACTGTTGTTTTAGGATGCCTTGGTGTGGACAATCCATATTTATTTCATAAAGGCACAACACTCATTTATTTATGATCACAAAATATCTTACATAGGTCAAAGTTTTACTGGAATTATTTACCAAAAGAAACAATAATTTTTTTTAAACATAAGTTGCTTCTTACCAGAACAGATATTTTAAAAGGAATCAAACACCCGCACCATTCTCTAGTTGTCTTTCCATAAATGCAAACATCCCAATTCAAGTTAAACCATCAGTGGCAATATCACCCGCCCAACCACACCTGCAATATCACCCGCCAATCATCACCTGCAATATCACCTGTCCAACCATCACTCGAAATATCACCCATCCAACAATCACCCAATATCACCCATCCAACCATTCAGAGTACTGCACCATATGTAACCCTCCAGAACTCAAATGATTTCCTAGAATTATGGATCTTACTGTATGACCCCTATGGTTTAGCGCTTTTTTGATTATAAAATATGGATCTTCAAAATGTTCGTTCTTCATGCTCCAACAGCATCTCAAATCCCCACACAATTATAATAACTAAGATGGTTATCAAAATATAAAGAATGACATTATCATTAGTAGCAATTTAAAATTGTGAGAAATGTCTGATAAAAATTTGTTTGACATTATTATAATTATTATAATCAAATAGAAGCGCTAAACCACAGGGGTTTCAGCCTCAGGTTTGTAGGATGCGGGAGAGTGGGTTGTGAGGGAGATGGACGATTGTAGGGTAGGAGTGCAAGATGACGGTGGATAGGCAGGGGTGGAGGGTAGCAAAGATCGAGGTAGAAGGGACTGGGGAGGTGCTAGAGTTAAATCTTGAGTTTGTGTAGTGTCGTTTCTGTCAAAAAGTCAATAAGAGTCAGGATTAAAGGAGGTCCATCTGCAAGAAGGGAAGGTAAAGAAAGGGCGAGGCAAGCGCCGTTGGAGGAAATTTGGTGTCGTTGATAAGTGGGCAGTCCAACAGAATAGTAACAGAACTGGAACCTGACAATGCTCACAGAGAGGGCAGGGGCCTTCCATGAGATACCCGTGAGTAAGACGAGTGTGGCCGATGCGAAGACGGGAGGAGTCTCCCAACCTCGACATTGGGACAAGAAGAAAGCCAGAAACCTTAACCGGTTTAATGAATGAAGTTTGTTATTCAGCAGGTCAGACCAGCGTTGTTGCCAACGGGTGCAAGGTGGGTAGCAATACCCAAAATAGTCCTAAAGGAACATCTTATAAACTGGAAGGCATGCTGCTGACCGCGCAGGTGTTGTTCTTGCCCTGTACGTCAACATGACCAGGGACCCAAAAAAGACAATATCTTTATGCGTAAAAGATATGGCGTAACAAAGGTGGATACGAAGAATAGGGGTGAGGTGTATCAATTTTACGGATGCCTGTAAAGCACTAAGAGAGTCTGAAACACCACAAATGGTGACACAGGCATAGATGCAATACGGATAATGCCAAGAATGGCATACAATTCAGCCTAAATTGCTAGCCGAGGTAAAGATGCCCTCGACGCGCTGTCCGGAAACACTGCTGCGAATCCAACACCGTCAGATGACTTTGAACCA
>WNWK01052263.1:0-12233 GCA_009830355.1 Cherax destructor | reverse complement strand
TGCCTGAATTCCGTTGGACAATGGTGTGTGGTAAAATGACAGTACCACTACAAGAATTAAGAGAATGATGCTTGTCAATAGTGATAGGAATAGTATCTATTGTCGTAAGAAGGGAAAGATCGCGAGCTTGGCCAGCATTCTGGACCGTGATGATGCGAGTGCCGCTCTTGAGAGCGTGAAAAGAGATATCTTTGCCTACATGGCGTAGGAGAGCTTTACCAATACTATGATCAGAAAGATAGGTAGTTGGTCTTAGAGTAAAAAACTTTGTCCATCGAGTATCTAAGGGGAGTGTGCGATGTGCTAGTCATTTCTGAGATGAACGAGAAGGAAGTGTCGAATCGTCATGTAAGGGTCTTGGTCGTTTGGGTGTGGGACCGGGGGTGGTCCGATGGGAGATGGGCGAGCGATTCGAAAATTGCTGCACCGTCGAGGGAGAAGCCGGAATCAAGGTCAGAGAAGAGCGAAGGTCAGATATGTCAAAAGGGCCGGTCAGAACCCCAGTACCTGTAGCAGGTGACGAATCGGCACCAGCAAGAGGTACAGGGGCATGAGAGGTGTCCAAAGAGTTGTCCGTTAACGAGGCAGGGTCAGTACTGTGTGCGGTATCAGGAAGGGGCTCGGGGTAGTGGGTTCATGGATTGAGTCAGCCATGAAGAGTTACTTCTTTTTTATTTTTAAGAAAAAAAGAAAGAAGAAAAGAAAATAAAAATAAAAAAGAATAAAAAAGGGGAATGTGGAGGAATAGCTCCTAGGAGGAATGAAAGGGAGTGTAAATCCCCCTCCGCGCCCAAGAGGACCTCAACACCGCAAGTAGTGCAGATGCTGCATGGAACCCGTGCCATACCCTACCCTTCATGCCAGTAAACCAGCAATCCGGGATAGCAACCTCACATCCACCGAGCCACCTCGGCGGACAAAAGAGAGATCGGCGGCTGGATATCCGCCACAAAGCATGCTGCCTTCAACCACCACCCCCGGAATCTGAAAGGTGGCCTCCAGAGATACAACCGTCGCCCGAAAGATACCCAAGGCCACCCCCCGGGTGACCGGAGAGGAATCGAGACATCCCCAGGCGATCCAGATTCCACGGCAAACTACACCACCGCCAAGGACCTCAACGGAATGGGATGGACCACGATACCCTTCCCCCTACCTAGGAACTAGAATGCCTGAGGAGGGAAGCTCCCAGGGTAAAACTGGGAAGGAAATAAGGGAGGGATGAGGAGGAGGAGGAGGAAAGGGAAATGGGTGGATGGGGAATATGGGAAAGGGGAGGGGGGATTGGGGGGTAATTAGGTTCGGTCTGAGGAAGAAGACCAAGAGGTCCAATTCCTCAGACCGATAGCCTCTTTACCGCGACAAGGAGCCCCCCTAAAGAGGATGTGTGCCTCAGATGTGCTCGGTATTATACTCACCACAAGATCTTTTTTCTTGAGTGAGGTTTGCAGTCTTTGGCCACCTAGATTATACTCTGTCTGCGATCTTCTTTGCCCTTCCCCGATCTTCATGACTTTACATTTGGCAGGGTTAAATTCAAGGAGCCATTTACTAGACCAGGTTTGTAGCCTGTCTAGATCTCTTTGCAGTCCTGCCTGATCCTCGACTGATTTAATTCTTCTCATTAACTTCACATAATCTGCAAACAGGGACACTTCTGAGTCTATCCTTTCCGTTATGTCATTCACATATACCAAAAACAGTACAGGTCCTAGGACTGACCCTTGTGGAACCCCACTCTGACACCTCGTCACGTACCATGACTCGTTGTTGCCTCCCTGTCAGATATTCTCTGATCCATTGCAGTGCCTTTCCTGTTATGTGCCTGATCCTCTAGCTTTTGCATTAACCTCTTGTGAGGAACTGTGTCGAACGCCTTCTTGTAGTCCAAGAAAATGCAGTCTATCCACCCCTCTCTCTCGTCTTACTTCTGTTACCTTGTCATAAAACTCCAGTAGGTTTGTGACACAGGATTTTCCTTCCCTGAAACAGTGCTGGTTGTCGTTTATAAGCTTGTGTCTTTCTAGGTGCTCCACCACTCTCCTCCTGATCTTCTCCATGACTTTGCATACTATACACGTCAGTGACACAGGTCTGTAGTTTAATGCCTCGTGTCTGTCTCCTTTCTTAAAAATTGGAACTACATTTGCCATCTTCCACACCTTAGGTAGTTGCCCAGTTTCAATGGATGTGTTGAAGATTTTTGTTAGTGGCACACTTAACATCTCTGCTCCCTCTCTAAGGACCCACGGAGAAATGTTGTCAAGTCCCACCGCTTTTGAGGTATCGAGTTCACATAACACCTTCACCTCCTCCTCGGTTGTGTGTATTTCATCCAGCACTTGTTGGTATACCTCCCTATTCTGAATTCCTGTAGTCCTTCCTGTCTCCTCTGTAAATACTTCTTTAAATCTCATGTTGAGCTCCTCACATACCTCTTGGTCGTTTCTTGTGAACTCCCCACCTTCCTTCCTCAGCCTGATTACCAGGTCCTTGACTGTTGTTTTCCTCCTGATGTGGCTGTACAACAGCTTTGGTTCAGACTTTACTTTTGATGCTATATCATTTTCGTATTGTCGCTGAGCCTCCCTTCTTACCTGTTGATATTCGTTTCTGGCTCTTTGGCTAATCTCTGTTTTCCTGGGTCCTTTGTCTTCTGTACTTTTTTTCATTCTCTAGTGCACTTAGTTTTTGCCTCCCTACACCTTTGGGTGAACCAAGGACTCGTTCTGGTCTTCCCGTTACTTCTGTTTCCCTTGAGGACAAACATCTCCTCTGCCTCTTTGCATTTGGTTGTCACATATGTATTCCATCATTTCTTTTACTGTTTTTCCTGCCAATTCTCTCTCCCACTGAACGCCTTGTAGGAAGTTCCTCATGCCTGTGTATTCCCCCTTTGTAGTTTCGTTTCTCCTTCCTATTCCTGCCCTCTCCACTTGTAGCTCAACTATATAATCAAAACGCAGAACCAAATGATCACTAGCTCCAAGGGGCCTTTCATACATGATATCCTCGATGTCCGAACTACTCAAGGTGCCATCACAGCTGCAGGTTTTATAATGGGTTCATTGGTCTCTATTCTGCTTGCCAGTGTCTACCATTTCGTGTCGGTGAACTGATGTCAACAATGTGACATCACATTTGTCATGCCACCGAAATGCCATGATGTCATTGGCAGCGAACGCCTGCACATCACCTCTACGAGTGCCTGCGCGAACCTAGGCATATGTTTACGATTTCATGCACTGTGCCACACACGTCTGTCATCTTCACTCGCAAGAAATCACTGAGTATGGGGCTTGTGTACCAGTTATCAGTATATAATATATGCCCTTACCAAGATTTGGTTCCATCATTGTTCTAACTACATCACCAGAGATACCCAATAACTTCCTGGTATCTTGCAATGTATTACTGCCAGTGTACAAAATTATATCCAAAACCAGACCACTTTTGCAATCACAGTACAAATAACTTTATACCAAAGCGTTTCCTCTTTCTTGGTATATACTGCTTGAATGACAGTCTGCCTTTAAACAAAATCAAAGACTCGTCAATAACAAGCTTCCTGAAAGGATAAAAATACATACAGCACTTTTGTTTCAGGTACAAACACATTCCTGATCTTATATAACTTGTCGCTTCTGTCAGGCCTTGTTTTGTCAGAGAAGTGTATTATTATTATTATAATCAAATAGAAGCGCTAAACCACAGGGGTTATACAGCGCTGCAGGTTATTGTAGGATGCAGGGAGAGGGTTGTAAGAGGGAGATGGACGATTAGTAGGGATGGAGTGCAAGATGACGGTGGATAGTGCAGGGTGGAGGGTAGCAAAAGATCGAGGTAGAAGGGACTGAGGGAGGTGCTAGAGGTATAATCTTCAGAGTTTGTGTAGTAAGTCAGTTTCTGTCAAAAAGTCAATGAGAGAGTCAGGATTAAAGGAGGGTCCATCTGCAAGAAGGAAGGTAAAGAAAGGGCCGCAGAGCGAAGACGTCGTTGGAGGTAAATTCTGCGTGCTCGTTGATAGAGTGGGCAGTCGACCAGGATATGTCGAACAGACACTGGAACCTGACAATGCTCACAGAGGGGGGCAGGGAGCCTCCATGAGATACCCGTGAGTAAGACGAGTGTGGCCGATGCAAGACGGGAGAGTGTAGTTCCCAACTCGACATTGGTGACAAGAAGAAGGCCAGAAACCTATAACCGGTTTAATAGAATGAAGTTTGTTATTCAGCAGGTCAGACCAGCGTTGATGCCAACGGGTGCGAAGGTGGGTAGCAATGACCGCAAAATAGTCCGTAAAAGGAACACCTCTATATGAAACTGGAAGGTCATGTACTGCTGACCGCGCAGCAGTGTCTGCCTGTTCATTGCCCTGTACGTCAACATGACCGGGGACCCAAAAAAAGACAATATCTTTATGCTTGCTAAAGATACGGCGTAACCAAAGGTGGATACGAAGAACTAGGGGTGAGGTGTATCAATTTACGGATAGCCTGTAAAGCACTAAGGAGTCTGAAACGACCACAAATGGTGATACAGGCATAGATGCACACGGATAATGCCACAAGAATGGCATACAACAGCCGAAATATGTAGCCGAGGGTTATAGATGCCCTCGTACGACGCTGTCTGGAAACACTGCTGCGAATCCAACGCCGTCAGATGACTTTGAACCATCGGTATACTCGACATGGCTGGGAATGAGAACGGAAATGGTCTAGAAAGAAAGAGCGAAAGCCGCCGTAGGCAGTTGGGCTTTCGCGCAAGGTAGAGGAATAGAACAGACACTGACAGCAGGAACTTCCCAAGGGGTAGAGGAAAGGGTGAAGCCACATGAACATATAAAGGCGGAAGCTGAAGGGAAGACAAGGTGTATGCAGACGAAGAGAAAAGGGACGAATAAACAGGGGCGACGAACAAATAACGAGCGTCTACTAACATCTGTGACAATCCTATACATGGAAAGATTGCGGAGGTCATGAGAGCGAACATAATAGCGAATGCAATGTGCATCGTGGCGATCGGACAAGGATGGAATGTTCGCTTCTACATAGAGGTCTCAACCGGGAAGAACGAAAAGCACTAAGGCATAAGCATAATCCCTGGTGATGGATGGGATTAAGGCTGGAAAGAGTGGCAGGAGAAGCGCCGAATATATCTGGTCACCATAATCGAAGTTTCGGACAGAATTAGGCCAATGTAGACGAAGGAGGGTTCTACGATCAGCCCCCATGAAAGATGTGCGAGGTTTTAAGGAGGTTCAGCCGGCCATGACAAGTCGCTCAGAGAGGTAAGTGAGGTTTCCAGGACAAATCTGGTCAAACAGGAGGCCGAGAAACCTGACTGTATCACGTTCTGGGATACGTAAGCCGATAGGTACAATGGATGATCAGAGACCACTGAACGCCTAGTGAACGTAATTTGATGAGTTTTGCCACTAGAAAATTTAAACCCGTGAGTGGTGGCCCAATCAGAAACCCGGTTGATGGCATGCTGGAGGGAAACTGCAATGAGGTGACAGTCAGCACCTGCATAAGTTATAGCAAAGTCATCCACATAGAGCGATGACCAAATATTGGGTGGGAGAACAGATGCCAGATTATTTATAGCAAGCAGAAAGTGTTGTGCTCAGAACACATCCCTGGGGGGCACCTTCAGCTTGGACAAATTCCGGGAGAGTTCATTACTAACCCGGGCCCGGGAAAAGTCTGTCAGTTAAGAAAGCCTTAAGAAAGAATGGTAGGTTGCCTCGGAGGCCTAAGGAGGGCCTGGGCCAAGATATTATATCTCCAAGTTGTATCATAGCCTTCTCAAGGTCGAAAGATAGCGATAACCGAATGGTTATTCGCAAAGGCATTACGGATATACGATCCAAGCCGCAGCAAGGGGTCAATGGCAGAACGGCCTCTACGGAAGCCATACTGACTAGGGAGAGAGACTACTGTGAGTCTCTAAAACCACATCAAACGTCTATTAACTAGACGTTCCATCACCTTGCAAACTGCACTGGTAACAGCGATGGGACGGTAGTGAGAGGGATCACGTCCCGTAGCACCTGGTTTTCGAAAAGGAGAACAATAGCAGACTTCCACAGCTGGGGAATAACTCCTTACCATATAAGATTAAAGAGTTGTAAGAGGACAGTAAGAGCAGACTGATGTAAATGCTGTAGCATACGAATATGGCCGCCTGGCCCAGCGCCGATGATCGGCAAGCAGAGAGTGTTGCCTCCAGTTCTTGAAGGGTAAAAGGCAATTATAGGGTTCTTTCTAAGAGAAGAAAAATCTAAGGGCTTTTTAACTCGCTGGCAGACTTAGAAGAAAGGAACGAGGGGCATAGATGGAGCCCCTGAGAGATGCGGACGAGATGATTACCAATTTCAGTGGCAACGGCAAGAGGGTGTGTATATCGACACCAGCAACCTGAAGAACAGGAGCCGGGTCGGGGGAGAATTTACCACCCACTCCCGCACTTTCTTCCAGATTGCACTCATCGAGAAGCCAAGTGACAGTAGAAACGTACTCGCCAGCAAGTGCGTTTAGCATCACGTATGACACGGCGAGCAATAGCTCTCTTCTGCTTGAAATCAAGGAGTCTCTCTGTGGTTCTGTTATACCGAATGCCTGCCCCATGCAGAGCGTTTCAAACGCACTGCCCGAGCACAAGTGGGAGCCCCCCAAACAGATTTTGGGATGCCCCGG
Source organism: Cherax destructor (assembly GCA_009830355.1). Lineage (NCBI taxonomy): Eukaryota > Metazoa > Arthropoda > Malacostraca > Decapoda > Parastacidae > Cherax > Cherax destructor. The sequence goes on along the minus strand of WNWK01052263.1, from coordinate 5,529 downwards.
GTTTGGGAATAGAATGGGCCCTGTGAAGAGGAGGAAAAAAAGAGATGTAAAACATCAAAAATGGAGGACGAGGGGAACCCCCAAAAAGGCAGAAGAGGGGTAAAGGCCCTTTTTTGCCCAAATTGCCAGGGGGAATGAGGAGGGGAAAAACAGGGGGACTTTAGGATGATTGGGAAATGACCCTGTCTTAAGCCCGGGGAGGGAAGGTGAAGAAAGGACAGTTGATGGAGCAGATGGAAAATCATGCAGGAGAAAAAATTTTGGGGGGGGCAAAATGGGTAGGAGTACCCGTATTTAAAAAATGGAGGGGAAAAAGGAAATGCCCCAACTGAAGCCATGGGGCACAGGCCCCCTCCCCGAGAAAGTGGGGTTAAAACGCCCAAAAAGGTTGGAAGAAACCAGAAAACAATATCGGGGTAGAAATCCCCAAGGGGGAGATATAAAGAAAGATGTATCCACTTATTCAAGGATAGGGGGGGGAAGTAAGGAAGAAGGGAAAGAGCTGATAGGGAAACCAGGGATAAGAAGAGACTTTTTTTAAAGGTTCCTCGGAAAAGGTCCATGAATATAACAAATTATAGCCTGAAAAGGGCCTGATAAAGGATTGAATTTGGGTTTTTGCAAACAGACCCCTGGGAAAAAAAGGGGAGCAAACCAATCCCCCCCGTTCCCCCGGGGGGCCCCCGGGATATTCCACTGCAAAAAAAATGATTTTGGAGAAAAAAAAAGGGGGGGGGAAGTATGGACAGGTTGAAAAGCCCCCTTTGGGGCAGGGAAGACCTGTAATGAGAGGGGGAGGATTTTAAAAGGGGGGGGGAGACGAAAAAGAGATGAGGAACCCAGATGGAGAGTGTCCATCATCGGCCCGTTCTAAATATATTCTGCAAAGCTTCCCGTGTTTGGAAGTCAAAGATAAAAAAACCCATTAGAAATGGAAGAAATATCGGGGCTATAGATTACATGGGACGAGGAGGAGGGGAAAGGGGGAATGCGAGGGGCTTTGGGGGGGGACAGGGAAAGGTGTGAAGGAGGGGGAGAACCCCCACAGTTAAGAACTATCGGGGCGAAGAACCTGGGGGAAAGGGTTTTTTTTCCCTTATAAGAGGGGGGGTGGGGTTTTTGGGGAGGACGAGGACGGAGACTCAGAACTGGGAGTGAAAGAGGAAGGGGTGGGTAGATGGGGGGGAAAGGGGGCTCGGACCAAAAACCCAAAAAAAATTGGGCGGGGGACGGAGGATGGGCCCCCACAGAGGAAGCCGTGGGTTGGGCCCCAGAAGGGGGGACAGCAATAAAAAATATCGGGGCCCCTTTAAAAAGATAAAAGCCAACATAGAAGCCTTCCCCTTTTTGAGAAACGGATTTCCCCCCTTAGGAAACCTGACAACGGGAGAATAAAAAGGTGTGCCCGCAAGTTTAAAGGGAAAAGGGGGAGATAAAAAAGCGGCAGGCCAGCACCACAGACCTACGGGGCCTGGGCCTAAATTTTTTTGGAACCAAAAACCCAGAGTTTCACACTGTTGGGGGAGGGTACCTTTAACTTTTAAACGTTACCGCAATGGACCGGGGGGGCAGCCCGAAACGAAAGAGCTTTTTAAAAGGGTAACGCCCCTTTCCAGGGGGGAGGCAAAAGGCAATTTAAGGAAGGATTTGGAGCCGCTGCTGAAAGCACCCCAAAGTCTGAAATTTGTTGGGGAAATTGGGGAAAAGAAAACCCAACAAGAATTGAGGGAATGGTGTGGCAAATCAGGGGGTAATGGCGTGGAAAAGACGCAGCCAGCATTTTGGGGCCGTGATGATGGGTGCGCCTTGGGGGTGAAATGGGTGTCTTTAAACATGGGGTAGAGAGCCCAAAAAAAAGGTTTAAAATGGGTTTTTTGGGGAAAAACCCCCCCCAAAAAAAAATTTTCCCCCCTTATAGTTTGAAACAGAGAGTTTAAGGGGAGGGGTCGAGCTGGCCCTTTTCATGAAAAAAAGGGGGGGCCCCAATCCATGTGTGGGTCTTGGTCTTTTTTGGGGGACCGGGGGGGCCGATGGGGGACGGGGGAGCAAAATTAAAAACCCCAAAAGCCGAGGAGAAGGGGAACCCCCAGAGAAGAGCAAAGGGGCAGAGGGTTTTGAAGGGCTAGTCCCCCCGGGAATTTAAGCAGGTGAAAACCCAAAAACCCCCGAAAGGGAGGACGGGGGCATGAGAGGTGCCAAAGAGTCACCCAAAGAGGGGGTCGACTGGGCGGTATAGGAAGGGGGGGGGAGGGGGGCCCTGGATTGGGCCCCCATTTGGAATTCTTTTTTTATTTTTAAAAAAAAAAGAAAAAAAAAAAAAATAAAAAAAAAAAATTAAAAAAAAGGGGGCGGGGGGAATAGCCCGGGGGAATGAAAGGAGGGGAAAAACCCCCCGGGGCCCCAAAAAGGGGGCCCCCAAAAACCGCAAGTGGGCAGATGGCATGGAACCCTGTTTTTCCCTCCCCTTTTTAGGGGAAAACCCCGAAACCCGGGGTAGCCCCCCAAAAACCACCGAGCCATCTCGGGGGGACAAAGAGAGGGCGTCGATATCCCCAAAAGGGGATACCGCCCCGGGGCCCCCACCCCCGGAACCCAAAGGTGGCCTCCAGAGATAACCCCCCCCCAAAGATCCCCAAAGGGGCCCCCCCCGGGGGACCGGAGAGGGGGGGGGCATCCCCAGGGGATGGGGGCCCAAGGGAACCAAACATTTCCCCCAAAGGGCCTCAACGGAATGGGATGGCCCCCAAAAACCCCTTTTCCCCCTCCGGGGAAAAGAATGCCGGGGGGGAAAGCTCCCAGGGTAAAACGGGGAAAGGGGGAAAAAAGGGGGGGATGAGGAGGGGGGGGGGGGAAAAAGGGGGGGAGGATGGGGGAGGGGAAAAAGGGGGGGGGGATTGGGGTATTATTCCTTTTTTGGGGGGAAAAAGGGGCCCAAAAGGGGGCCAAACCCAGACCGAAGCCCTTCACCTGAAGGAGCCCTTAAAGAGGCAGAGAAGTGGGGCATACATAACAGTAGCACAAACCCCATTCACTGGTATTTAAAAAGTCACTGAAACCCGGGAAATAGGGGGTCCAATTAGATTTTGGGGCAGGGGGCTTATACAAAAGTGGATAACATTATTGTGGAAAGAAAAGATACACCCATTTTGTATTGTTTTCCCGGGGAAAAACCACGGGGTTTCCCCTCGGAAAACTGAAAGCATTCATTTTTAGTGGCTTTTTTTCCCCCAAGTGTAAATTTTTTCCATTCCCCTTTGTTTTTTATCAAAGTCAGGGGGACGGGGAAAAAAAACTTTACCCTGCCAATCCCATATGCAGTCCCGGGGGGTTTTTTTGGGATATTGACAGGTGGTTGTGGATGTTGGGAGTGGTTGAGGGGGTTGTGGTTGTGCGGGAGTTAGCAGGGGGGTAGTAGCACTGGCATTGCCACATGCCCCCAACCCCCCCAACCCCCCCCACCACTTGCTGCCCCACGCAATTATTCATCCCCATTGAACAAACGTCATTTTACTATCAGTTCGGGGTTACCCGGATGTACCATAGATTTCCCCCCTTTCCTTGGAATGGAAAAAGGATACTACCAAACCCATGCTGCTTTGGCATCCCCCCCCCTTACTGGAGAATATTCCCCCTCACTGTCACAACTAGAACTGCTTTCAATAGTTTGGGGAAAAAATATCCCCATTACTTTTACTGCTCACATCTGAGTCCTGAAAGGTGAAATAGTTTTTTTTTCCTTTTTTTCCCCCCTACAGGTGAACGTGAATGGGCGGCCCAGCACCAGAGGTGGAAAGTTTTGGGTCATCTGTGTTTTTTCCCCCAATTCGATCCTGGACACTGCCCTTTTTTTCACACCCCCTTTAAAACCTGGGAAAATTTAATTTCACTCAGTTCCATCCTTTTTAGGGGAAAATCACTTTTAGAACAAAAGACCTCCCCCAAAAAACCGAGGAGGAAGATTTTTTTGCGAGGCATGGTGAACAAGGACCTGGAATGGAGTCCCCAATGCACCACTGAACCCCCATTTTTTCCTAGTGGGACACCCACCAAGCAACCCCCTTCTTACATGAGGCCCACGAGCTTTATCCCGCTTTTTTTTTTGGGGGGCCCCTAGAATTTATGCATATTAATACGTCAAACACATTGGCTCGTAAATTTTATATAAGAAACAAAAAGCCCCAAAGGGGTTTTAAATTTTTTTGAATAGTCCGGTTTTTCATATAAGAGTTTTTGGTATTCTATGCCAACGGGGAAAAAAACAACCCCCCAAAAATTTCTGTAGAAATAGTTTTTGGGGGGGTTTAGGAGAGATATTCAGAAAAAACTGCCCCACCCATGTTTTGGGGGATAACCCACTTAAAAAAAACCCCCTTGCAATGCCCCGAACTAGTAGCAATAGCCAGTATGACTTGCAGGATACACACACAGCAGCAATAAAAAAGAAAGCGAGGCAATTTTGAAGATCCCCAAAAACCCGCTCTAGCCCAGCCCCGGACAGAGCTCCCATTCAACACAGGTAAAGAATGCCCCCCGAGATCTGGTCGTAATGGGAATTGGAGCAAAAAACCCCCAAAAAGACATAATGATATTTGCCCCTTTACCAGATATATACAGTACAGGATGTACACTATGACAGACAGAAAAAATGTACAACATGGTAAAGGTGGCAAACCAGAGTTTAGCACTGTGCTAAACCCCCACCCGGGGAAGTCTGCCAACACCGAAAAAAACCACGTTGTTCAGCTTTTCGGATTTGCCGTGATTGGTCAATGAACCAAGGTATGATTTAAAATGGGGCCCATTTATCATTAAACCCCTTTTTACCCATTTACTGGCTGGGGGGCACCTTTTTGGAGGGAATACGCCCCCCAAAAAATGTAAATACTCATTGATGAAAAAAAAAAACAGCATAACTTTATCAGACTGTGAAATTCATGGGGCTGAGTGGGTGACATGGACCATCAGGAAAATATTAGGGAAAATGCCTCAAATTTTTCCATCTTTTTTTTTTTCATTTTTTTGTTTTATGTAATACTATTTTTAATAAAAAGTGATGGGTTTTTTTTTTAAATGTCTGAGCAAAAAAATAAACCAAGTTAAAAAGTAGTAAAAAAACTGGAACTGTGGGTAATGACAGAACAGAAGATAACCCAAAAGGGGTTTGGGGGGACTTTTCTAATTGGAATGTGCGGCTTTATTTTCGCTTCTGCCATGTAACAGCAACTTTTTTATGTCAGATTTTTGGCAGAGGGTGATCTTCAGATACAGCATCCTTCATATTTTTAAGAACCCCCCTTTTTTTGGGGAAGAAATGTATTTCGGAAGGTACAGTATGATCGGAGATTTAAAAAGGGGAAAAAAATATTTTTATCACAGGGCATAATGCAATGGGGGGGGAAAACTTTTCCTTTTAAGTTCCAGAGTCTTTTCCCCGGGGCCTGGGGCCCCCCCGCCAACCCCGCCCCCTTTTGCCGGTCAACTGAGCGTTGATGCAGGGGGCCCATAATCCAGTTTGATCCAGGCCCAAAA
>WNWK01052262.1:0-12233 GCA_009830355.1 Cherax destructor | reverse complement strand
GGGCGGACTGTTCCACTCATCAACTCCCCTTTTTTCCCAAACCCAAATACTTTCCTATATCCTTTCTAAATCAAAACTTATCTAATTTGAATCCATTATTGCCTTTTTTGGAAGATATTCTCAAGACCTTATTTATATCCCCTTTTTAAATCCCATTTTCCCTTGTATACCTCGCCCAGCCTCCTCATTCTCGTCTTACAAGTAAAATGTAATTTATGGGTCTTCAATTTTTCTTCAACGGAAGATTTCTAATGCTATGTATTAATTTAGTCATTCTACGCTGAATGTTTTCTAACGAATTAATATCCGGCTTGAAAAAGCTCCTGGAGAGCGAAACGTTGCACCACAATAAAATGTCACATTAGTTGCATTTGTGTCCTTTTTTAAATTTTTAATTAATAATAAAAATTTTTAATAATAATAATAATAATAATAATAATAATAATAATAATAATAATAATAATAATACTTTATTGAGACATGGTACAGTGTTACATGGTAGACATAGTTATACATAGTTATTTCATAGTTATTACATAGTTATTAATGAGATGTACATGCCAAAAGCCCGTAATATGCTGTACATTACGGGCATTCTTAGGACTACTTAATTCTAGACTACATGGTAAAAAGTTATGGTTGATAATTTATAAAATAAGTATAATTGCGTAACTAAGTTATAAAGTTTGAATATAAGTTGAACATATCAATTAATTGTAGCAATGCAACTAATTGAGTGAGATAACAATTTAAAACAATTAATTGCATTGCAGTTACAGTTTACGTGGTCATTATAATGTAAATGTTGTGGAAATAGTTAGCTTAGTATGTATTATTCATAACAGGTTTTACATTCAATTGATTAGTCAGGTTTTTACATTAAGTGATTATTCTACTTTGTTGGGAATGTTTGATATTGAGCATTTAGCTTTGGTTGAGAAGGTGATTTTTTAGCATCGTTTTGAATTGGGATACAGGCAGGGTTTCTTTGGCAATGACAGGTAATGAATTCCAAATTTTCGTGCCTTTTATATGCATTGAGTTTTTACATAGTGTTAGATGGACACGGAGAACATCGAGGAGTGATCTGTGTCTAGTGTTATGGTCATCTGTCCTGTTAAAATTGGTAAGGAGAAGTTTGAGTGGTGGGTTAATATTTGCATAGAGTGTTCTATGTATGTAATAGGCACAGTAAAAAGTATGGATGTCTTGTATGGTGAGTAAGTTTAGGTTTTTGAATATTGGTAGAGTATGTTGTCTGGAGTGTGAATTTGTTATCATTCTAACTGCTGCCTTTTGTTGTGTTATTAGTGGTCTGAGATGAGTTATTGATGTTGAGCCCCATGCGCATATTCCATAGGTGAGGTAGGGGTAAATGAGTGAGTGATATAGGGTAAGGAGAGCTGGTTGTGGAACATAGTACCGTATCTTGGATAGTATTTCCACGGTCTTTGAGACTTTCTTGGAAATTTGTTGTATATGTGTCTGAAATTTGAGGCCACTGTCAAGATGGATTCCTAAGAATTTTCCCACTGTGAGTTTTGCGATAGGGGACCCGTTTATCATTATGCTAAGTGGTGCGTTTGTAGCTCTGTTCCCAAACTGGATAAAATAGGTTTTATCAATATTGAGAGTAAGTTTGTTGGTCATCATCCAGGTAGATATTTTCTGCAATTCAGTATTTGCAGTGTTGGCTAGTGTGTCTGGGCTTGGGTGAGAGATAACGTATGTAGTGTCATCTGCAAAAAGTATGGGTTTGAGTAGTTGAGATGCATTTGGTAGGTCGTTAATGTAAATGAGAAAGAGTAGTGGGCCAAGAACACTTCCCTGTGGGACACCTACGGTAATAGTTTGCGCGGTGGAGCTAGCTCCATTTGTGTACACATATTGGTTTCTGTTGCTAAGGTATGATTTTAGGTAGTTGAGGGAGTGTCCTCCTATACCATAGTGTGATAATTTTAGGTGTAACAGATCATGGTCAACTGTATCAAAAGCTTTACGTAAATCAATGAAGATTCCCACTGGGATTTCTTTTTTCTCAAGAGCGGTGTAAATTATTTCTAACATGTGTATAATGGCATCATTTGTATTTTTCTTAGGCCTGAATCCAAATTGACAGTGGTTGAGTACGTTGTTGGAGGTGAGGTAGGAATATATTTGTCTATGAATTAATTTTTCAGAGATTTTGGAGAGAAGGGGTAAGTTAGATATCGGCCTGTAGTTATTCAGGTCTGTTTGATCTCCTTTATGTATTGGGGTGACCCTCGCTATTTTGAGTATTGATGGGAAGGTAGAGGATTCAATGGATTTGTTAAAGAGTGTTGCAATAATTGGTGAGAGAACTTGAGAGGCTTTTTTGTATATAAAAGGTGGTAAGTTATTTAGGTCACCTGCTTTGTTTTTTAATGTGTTGATTATAAGTGAAACTTCTATTGGGTTGGTTGGGGCTAGGAATAGTATGTTCGGATAGGTGCCAGTGAGATAGTCGTTAGGTGGAGTATTTGAACTTGGGATTTTGCTTGCCAGCTTTTTACCTATGGTGGAGAAGAAATCATTGAGTTTGTTTGCTGTTTCAATAGGTGGGAGTAGGGGTTCATCTGGTTTTGTTAGCTTGATTGTTCTGTTAACATATTGTCGGTAATTCTACCAATATTATTACAATATCCATTCTGTAATATGGAGACCAGAACTGAGCTGCATAATCTAGGTGAGGCCTTACTAACGATGAATAAAGCTGTAATATAACCTCTGGACTTCTGTTGCTTACACTTCTTGATATAAATCCCAGAAATCTGTTTGCCTTATTACGTACGCTTAGGCATTGAAGTCAACAACACTCTTCCTTTCCTTGATGTTCTTCTCTGTAAAGCTGACCATGAACTTCGTTTTAAAGTCTATCGAAAACCTACCAACCAACATGATCTTCTCCACTTCTACTCTCACCACGGCACCAAGACTAAACGTGGTATAATTATAGGCTTTTTCCTGCGCGCACTCAGAATCTGCAGCAATGAGGTCCTTGAGGAAGAATGCTCCTTTATTGAGCAAGTTTCTTCTAAACTTCACTATCCTCATCACTTCATTAGAGACTGCAGACGACGAGCATTAAACATCTTCAACATACCCAGAGGAGACACTGCCGAGAAGAGATACATAGTCCTCCCCACCAACTCCATTGTCAAACACGTTTCCAACATTTTTTCCAATACCTCATTCCGAGTATCTACCTCCACATCCACCACCATCAAGGACATTACCAGTAACAGAGGGGACAAGCTTCAATTCACTGCAGGGGTATACACAATTCCTTGTAATGACTGCAGCAAATTATACGTCGGCGAAACATCCAGAGACCTCCAAACACGTATTTCAGAACACCAGTACGCAGGCAGATCTGACGTCCCGAGACATGCCTGTGTTCAACACCGAAATTCACACAACCATTTAATCAACTACAGAAACGCAAGACTCATCGCCAGAGAGGACAACACTCAATACCGAAGAATCCTGGAATCATCACTTATCTGTATATCCAACAACTTCAACCAGAACAACGGCTTCTACAACATAGCTGAACCTATTGCCAAGAAACTTCTTCATCGCTATCCCACATAGAACTCAAGAATGGAACACTACAGGTCCTTTAATTAAGTTACCCAAGGTTTTAAAGTATCACACTACTTTGAAGACTGTCACATGCAGCATTCTCCACCTGACCCAGCATTCTCCACCTGACTAAATCCTATAAATACTCATGTATCTTGTATCCAGGTAGATCTGTTTGTGACTCGATAAAGCCCACTGCGTGGGCGAAACGTTGTCAATAAAGGATCACATTATACTGCTTATGTGTTTATTTTTCCACTGATACAGGGCAGATCACTGTTGATACAGGGCAGATCATTACTGATACAGGGCAGATCATTACTGATACAGGGCAGATCACTACTGATACAGGGTAGATCACTACTGATGCAGGGCAGATCATTACTGATACAGGGCAAATCATTACTTATACAGGACAGATCACTACTGATACAGGGCAGATAATTACTGATACAGGACAGATCACTACTGATACAGGGCAGATCACTACTGATACAGGGCAGATCACTTCTGATACAGGGCAGATGACGACTGATACAGGGCAGATCACTACTTATACAGGGCAGATCACTACTGATACAGGGCAGATCACTATTCATATAGATCAGATCACCATTGAGACAGGTCAGATCACTACTGATACAGATCAAATCACTACTGATACAGGTCAGATCTCTACTGATACAGGCTAAATCACTATTAATACAGGTCAGTTCACTAGTGATGCAGGTCAGATCGCTACTACATAAGAACATAAGGAGGAACACTGCAGCAGGCCTGTTGGCCCATACTAGGCAAGTCCTTCACAATCCATCCCACTAACAGAATATTTGCTCAACCCAATTTTCAATGCTACCAAAGAAATAAGCTTTGATAATTATATTTACTCATGTGAAAGTCCCACTCAAATCCAACCCCTCTCACTCATGTATTTATCCAACCAAAATTTAAAACTACCCAAGGTCCTAGCTTCAATAACCCTACTAGGCAGACTGTTCCACTCATCAGCTACCCTATTTCCAAACCAATACTTTCCTATATCCTTTCTAAATCTAAACTTATCTAACTTGAATCCATTATTGCAGGTTCTCTCTTGGAGAGATATCCTCAAGACCTTATTTATATCCCCTTTGTTAATACCCATTTTCCGCTTGTATACCTTGATCATGTGTCCCCTCAATCTTCGTCTTACAAGTGAATGTAATTTAAGGGTCTTCAATCTATCTTCATACGGAAGATTTCTAATGCTATGTGTTATTTTTTTTATATATTTTATTTAAAACAGAAATTATACAAAAACACAAACAAAATGATACTTTGTTACAAATACGGTTATCACAAAATACAACCATCAACCGTATATACTAACACATAACTCACAACTATACATGACCCAGTAAGAAAGACTTGCATCCGAAGACCAAGGTACACCAAAGCTAATAATCATAAGCACATTAACTTGATAAATATAATAATCAAAAACATTATACATTTCCCCATCCCCTAATCCCATCTACCAAAATGGAATTCTCATAATAACATGTACCTATTCCTCATGACAGCCACACTGACTGATGTCAAAAACTTTGACCCCAGCCAACCCAACCCTCCCTTCAAACTCAACCACACATTTCCTTATCCCCTCTATACATAAAAAATTTTGTTCTTATGTTTCATTACATTTAACTCTAAATTTTACAAGCTTTAACGTTATCTCCTGAAAAAACTATTACAAAAGAACCTACAGAACTCCCTACAAGGAGATAATAGATAATACAAATATATTTACACATTCCTAACAACCAAGTGGTAACAAAGCTAAAATTACGTACATAACGTATACGTGAAAAAATTCTTAAACAAACTAGTTACATAAAATAATACTTACAAAACACGATTATCCCCTTTCCTTATTCCCGACTAACTATACGTATTATGCAAAATATATCAAATTCTACCGGATATTTATCATCCTATATACAGATCAATCATCAATAACTATATAAATACATATACACGTGTGTCAACATCACACCAAAACAAAGAACAGCACACAATCTCAAAAACATGATACCCATATCAATACAACGTAATTGTTACACCATACCTTAACTTCCTTATACGAAAAATATTGAGGTATCCTAAGTACCCAAGTACAATACAACATCAATTTCTTATTCAACCTTCTTGCAACCATTTGACTAAAAAACTTAATTTCTCGAAACAAACCTCCTCCTGTCAATTAGAAGGCTTACATCTCTAAAAGGACACATTACAAATATTATATAAATCATGTGAAGTCATAGTTCGACTACAAGAATTGAACATCAATACACATACACCAAAATTACATTAATTAACAAGGCTCAGCTATACTGCAAAACTTAAAACTGGATAGTACCGAAACAATTACCACAATTGTCCTCTGTTATAAATTATGAATATAATCACCGCTCCAAGACCACAGTTTACAGTCCATACCCTATGAAACAATTAATATGGTCAGTGACCTTCATGTTATTGCTAACACAATTAACCAACCTTGAAACATGCTACCCATGCATTACAAACATATACCCATCACTCTTGACATATATAAGATTCAATACATCTTATTTCCCAGACTAGAGCACTGAACCAGAAACCTCCCCCGCCCATTCCCCTGATCTATTGCCGAACCTAGAATACCCAGCTACTACCCAACTCCCCCCCTCCTCCCAATCCCTTTAAAATACAAATACCACCCACCCCCACCCCCCTCTCCCCCTCCCTACCTACATTACTTTCATCCTACCCACCCTCTACCCATTTCACCTCTCGTGACTTTTACCTTAATCAACACCAGTCCTTTCACCTTGGCACCCCCAACTTGCTATTCACTGTAATCTCTTGATAACCACTCGAAAAAGCCCTGTGCCATACCCCACTATACAAACTTCGATTCGTACATTTTGTCCTATAAAACCCCGCTCCTAAAGCCCTTATTCAAACCATCCCCTCCACGTCCCTCATACCCCAAGATATATGTATAAAATCCAACACCAAATATGACATCCCTCTACGTATGCTTTCCGAGAACTTCCCCAAATCTAAACTCAAAGCCCTCAAAACAGATACCCCCTCCCCACCTACCATCCTCAAACCCCCCCAAACCATTCCCTCACTGCCTCCAAACTCTCACAAAAATAGATGGCGTGATAAGCTGTATCTACCTCCCCACACCTACGACAATGCCCATCCCCACTCAACCCCATTACATAAAGCTAAGCCCTGGATGCCAAAATACCCTGAAGAAACCTATACCCTGTTTCCCTCACTCTTGGGTGCACCTTCAACTTCTTTAACCACCCCCAAATTCCTTTCCAATCATACAAAGGATACACCCCACTCCCTTGCATCTCCATTCTCTCCATCCCCAACCTATCCAAATGGCTTACTCTACTCCTTCCCGGCTCCTTCATAACCAATAACCCTCTTAAAATAGCCTCACAAAGCACTATATCCTTTTCCCCCACCACCTTCGCACCTCCTTCATCACTAATCCCACACTTCGTCCCCCTCTCCTCCCCTCATCAAAAACTCATGCCTCACAAAAACACTCCTTAACCTACGCCTCAAGGGCACCAACCCTAACCCCCCACCTCACCCTCATTTCCACTACTTCCCTACACATCCAATGTCTCCCATTCCCCCATACAAACTTCAACACGTACTTCAACCGCTGCACATCCACCTCTAAGAGAGGATATACCACCGCCCTGAACCACAATTTACTATACACTAAAACGTTAACAACTACCACCCTTTGCAACAAAGTAACCTCTCTCATTCCCCATCCCTTCATCCTATCAATAGCAGCATCCACTACCAATCTTGAATTTACCTCTCTAGCAACCAAAGGATCAGCACTGAACACTATCCCACATATTTTTATAGTTTTCACACAACTCTATCCCTCCCGTTTCTCCAACGTTCCCCCCGTCCAACTGCCTACCTCCAATAAATTAGATTTTTTCCTTAGTCACCGTCATTCCCGTTGCCTTCCCAAACTTTTCAACCAACTCATTGATAATACTCAACTGCTTCTCAGACCTGACCAACACTGTAGTATCATCTATGTAACCAACAATACCCCCCTCTGCATCCTCCTCCACGTCACCCTCCCGCAAAACCTTCTCCACCAACCTATAAAACGGATCCTGTAATAAGGCAAAAAGGATCTGCGACAGCGGACATCCCTGCCGCAGACCCTTCTTCATCTCCACCTTTCTTCCCACATTCCCATTAATTTGCACCCTAACTAAAGCCCCCTCATACAAAGTTCAAACCCACCCTATAACTGCCTCCCCAAACCCTTGCCTACCTAAAATATCCATTAACATTTCCCTGTCTACCCTATCATATGCCCTCTGCCAAACCACCCCAACACTCCTCCCATCTGACTATTCTATATAAACTGCTTTATACGTCTATGCCCCGTTCTGATACTCCATCCCGGCACCCCATATTGTCCCTCATGCAACATTCCCCCTAACCCTCTTTTGATCCTGTTTGCTAAAACCTTTGCAAATATTTTATAATCCGCCATCAATAATGTTATTCCCCTATAATCACCCAACCCCTCCTGATACTCCCCTTTCGCCACTAGTACTACGACCCCCGTTCTCATCGACTCGCCCATATTCCCCTCCTCTTTCAGTTCATTTACCATTTTAACGATAACCCCCTTCAAAACCTGCCAATGCTTAACATACAATTCCCCCGGCAACCCATCTATGCCAGGCGACTTTCCCAATCTCAAACCCCTCACCGCCTCCCATACCTCCTCCTTCAAAATTTTCCCCTCACATTCCTTCCTCTCTTCCTCACCTAATAATTTCCCAATTCTCCTCAATATCCTACCTTTAGCCTCCTCATCCGTCTCCCCCTTTTCATATTTGTTACAAAACCAACCCTCTGCATACCCCCCATCCCCTCCGTTGTCCTCAGTACCGTTCCCTCCTGATACCCTCGCACCCCCCCTTCCACCTTCAATGACTATCAACATACCTTTCCTTCGCTGTTGAAAATTTCTTAACACTACCTTTGACACTTTATTCCCTCACAAAACTTCTTCCATACCACTTCGAATCCTTAGTCCATGAAATCTCTCCTCCTGTATTTCCCTTAACTTTGCCCTCAACTCTACCACCTCACCATAATTCCTTCCCCTCCAATCCCCTCCCTGACACTCACCTAAAAGCCCCTCCAAATACCTCTGATACCCATACCTATACCTCATTTCCTCACAGCCAACCCTCTCATAATACTTTCTAATTTCCACTTTCCCAGTCTCAGTCCACCACTTAACAACTCCCGACTTTATCCCTATCCTCCCTCCCACAACCCTTCCCACCACTTCTCAAATGCCTCCTCCTCCCCTTCCCTTTCCAATAACCTCGTATTCAATTTCCAAAAACTCTTATACACACGTACAACCCCTTCCCACCCTCCTTCAAACAACACACCCCTGTGATCTGAAAAACCCAAATCAAAGCATTCCACCTTTCTCACATCCACAGACCTCATCACATATATTCAGTCCAGTCTTGCCGCATAATTATTCCTTAAGAAAGTATATTCCACCAACTCATCCCTTCCCCCCACCACATCCACCACCCCCAATACATCCCTTAGAGACCCCAAAACACCCCCTCCTCGGGGCTCCACATCCCTAATCCGAATCACACTATTCCAATCCCCAGCTATAATCGCTACTTGGGGCAATCCTCTGAAAGCATACGTCAACTCGTTATTAACAAAATCATCCTTGATACTCCTATTAGCAACATCCGGCATATATACCCCCAGGAAACTTACTTGTACCCCACCCCACTCCCTGTTCACCCTTACCACTCGCCCTCCCACATGCTCCCATGATGACAATGTAAAAGGACTGGACTCTAATACTTACCAACACCCCACCCTTGAAAGCCCCTGCGTCACACGCAAAAACCTTATACCCCTTAACTACCAGCTCTGATCCTATTTGATAATTGTGTTCTTGGAAAAATACCACATCTACTCTCAACCTCTTCAATGTTACTTCAACCCATTTACGTTTGACCTCGTTCCTGAGGCCATTAACATTCATCGTTACACACCTAAAGTGAAGGGCTGGGATTTTCCCTTCTACTTCAGTGCTCTTTTGTCTAGTTTTCCATGTGTTGCTCCTTCCAACCCTCCCTTAATCCTCCCATCACCCTTTATATCCCTGCTGTCACCATTACCCTTCACCCTACTTCCTTTTCCTTGCACCACATCTGCCCACACCTTCTTACCAGGCCTTTGTGCAGCAGTTAATGGTTCATCCTCAGATTCTTTCCCTGGCCTTTTCCTTGATTCCCCTTTGTCTCCACTTACTTCCATGCTCTCTTCCCTATGTATTTCTGCCACCACTACTGACACTGTACCCTGAACCTCAACTTGATGTCCTCTCTTTCCCAGGACTTCATTCCATCCTTCCTTGCCGTTATTGATGTCAATTTGATTCTCCCCAATTCCCATCCCTGCCACTTCCTCAAGTGACAAAGGACCACCACGAATGAACTCATTCAGATCCTCCAAGATCTCAGCCTCCTCCCGTACATCCCTCTGACTCTCGTCCATAGACGTTACACCATTCACCACAGATTCTGCAGGCTGCACCCTGTCCACCTCTCCCTGTACTCTTTCCTCCTGCTCCACCTCATCGCTCCATGTCTGACATACCATGCCCTCCTTCACACCATCTCCTTGTTTCCTTGCAAATCCTTCGTCCTGTTGCACTCCTTCATCCGTCCGTAGTATATCCGCCTTCTCGACGTTACCCTCCTCAGGCCTCCTACGTCGACAGTCAACCGCCAGGTGCCCCATCTGCCCACACAACCGGCAGGTACGCACCTGTCCAACATAGGTAACATATACCTGAGTGCGAAAACCATGCATTAAGATAAAGGAGGGTATGGGTTTCCTTAACGTCATTTTTACCGAATATGTGCCTTCCAACATACCAGCGTAAAGACCATTCATCCATCTACCAACAGTAACAGAATGGACAATCCCATACATCATCATTTCCTGTATGTCACTTTCCCTGGCCTCAAATGGGACGTTTTGCAACTTTATCCACTTGTAAGTTGCCGAAACGTCCCTTACACATACCTCCAGTCCTTGCATTACCGCCAGCCGCCTGTCCTGATATTTATCCACAACTCTGGTATACGCCGCCGTACAGGCAAATTTCACGAAGATCCGTCGTGCCTCGTTAAGGGATATGCCATACAATTCCGAGTGGTCCACACACAGAGAATCTCGAAGTATAGCCTGCAAGACAACGTCCACGTTTGACGGGTAAACCGCTCCCTGAAGTACTTCAATACCAATGGTGTTTATGCGGCACCTGTATCCCTCCGTCATGGCTGTGAAAATAAAATCTCACAAGTCAGCCACCAGAGGTCTCCACAATACACCCGCACACAACCAAGGCTGGGCGTGGAATGTATGTGTTAATTTAGTCATTCTACGCTGAATGTTTTCTAACAAATTAATATCTATTCTGTAATATAGAGACCAGAACTGAGCTGCGTAATCTAGGTGAGGCTTTACTAATGATGTATAAAGCGTTAATATAACATATGGACTTCTGTTGCTTACACTTCTTGATATAAATCCCAGTAATCTGTTAGCCTTATTACGTATGCTTAGGCATTGCTGTCTTGGTTTAAGGTTGCTGCTTACCATAACATAAGAACTTAAGAAAGGAGGAACACTGCAGCAGGCCTGTTGGCCCATACTAGGCAGGTCTTTCACAATCCATTCACTAACAGAGCTACCCAAGAAATAAGCTTTGATAATTCTGTTTGCTCATGTGCAAGTCCCACTCACATCCAACCCCTCTCAATCATGAATTTATCCAACCTAAATTTGAAACTGATAAATTAGACACATATGCAACACTTGAGTATCTTTATTGAGGAAACGTTTCGCCACACAGTGGCTTCATCAGTCCAATACAAAGTAGAAAGTTGTAAGGAGAGGAGGAATCAGTCCCTCGGCCTGGAGTCGATGTGTTCAGTCCATCAATCTTGTAGTAAGTACAGCATAGGCAAGAGAAGTTGCTTATATACTGTAGACAGGTGAGGCGAAGCAGGAGGAGGTGGGGTCATAGTGGTACCATCCACGTTTCCTCAATAAAGATACCCAAGTGTTGCATATGTGTCTAAATTATCAACTTGTCGGTTCTGTGAACCATTCATCTAAATTTGAAACTACCCAAAGTCCTAGCTTCAACAACCCTAATAGGCAGACTGTTCCACTCATCAACTACCCTATTTCCAAACCAATACTTTCCTATTATTATTATTATAATCAAATAGAAGCGCTAAACCACAGGGGTTATACAGCGCTGCAGGTTATTGTAGGATGCAGGGAGAGTGGGTTGTAAGAGGGAGATGGATGATTAGTAGGGTATGGAGTGCAGCATGACGGTGGATAGTGCAGGGATAGAAGGTAGCAAGAGATCGAGGTAGAAGGGACTGAGGGAGGTGCTTGAGTGTAATCTTCGAGTTTGTGTAGTAAGTCAGTTTCTGTCAAAAAGTCAACAAGAG